>PVIR01000593.1:0-165287 GCA_004026965.1 Petromus typicus
TGTCATTATTAAAATTGGATCATTTTCTTTTTAAAGTCTAGGAAAGGTAAATGATTCACCATCAAAGAGGGAACAGTTTGCAGTTAGCATATTTCTCATTATACTTCAAGCGGACTCATCCTCTGTACTACTTCAAGGCATTTTACTGTTTTCACCTCACAAGACAAGAGGATGTATGTTTTCATTATACACATTCTGAAAACCATTTCACCTCAGCGTTACTTTTTTTAATTGGGGAGGGGAAAACAGGTTCTGTATAAAACAAAGAATTACTGCACCAAAACAATGTGACTTTTTATGCAGTATTGCCTGAGGATTAGTTGAAATAGCATCTGTGGCAGAAATGTACTGTGAACCAGAAACTTGGATACAAGAGAATAAGCAATTTAAAATACATCTTAGTTATTTGAAAGTAGGTGAGCAAATTAGACCTAGTAAGTCTGAAGCAGTGATTAATAACATTAAAGATGATTTGCTTTGGAATAAAATATCTGAACTAGGCAATCATGGAAGTAAAAACATTTTAAAATATGGTAATAGATCACTTTCATTATTCAATTATGTCTTACTTAGATTTTTAATATGAAATTTTCTAAATCAAATGCAAAAACTTTTGAAGTACTAAATATGCTCATAGAGAAAAACATGTAATAGTTCTTTTAATTCGTGGATACACAGTTACAGTTTTTATAAAAAAGAAAAGTTTCAGTTTTGTGATTTGCTCACTAGATAAATCTGGATAGATAAGTTTAACTATTTTAAACCTGTTTTTTTTATCAATGAAGTGAGAATAATTCCTACTATCGGGTCTGGTAAGCACAAGCAGAAAATTCAATTAAATGAAGTAAATGACCCTTTTCTGTAAGTTCTGTCTTAGTAGTAATCAAAGAAAACTATGAAAACAACGAGGTATCTTTTTTTTTCCACATATGAGCTGACCAATCCTGGGAGAATGATTGACTCTCACCAAGAAAAGGGTCAGTGAGTCGAAACTCAACTCTTCTGGAGAAGAAGTTGGCACTAGGCATCTATAGCCTTATGAAAACCAAAGTGTTCATTTAGCTCGTAAATTCTGACTCACTCAAGTTAACAAAGATTGTTTTCTACTGGGATGTTGATAGTGCTAGCTACATTTCTAAGTATTTCATTATATGATGAATTTGTATGTAGTCATTAACCATAGCCTTCTGTTTTTTAAAAATAGATATATGTATGTAGAGATTTTTAAATGCCTCATTATGGTAAATTAATATCAGTTTAAACACATTTAATGGGGGGGGTTTGCTGGAAATTAAATTCATGCCTAATCACGTGCCGCACTACCAGCCTATGTATCCTGAACCCCAAGCCTATTTTCCATGTACTACAGTACCATGGTAACTTCGCCATTCTGTGTTTGGCCACATTTGCATTTAAGTATTTTCAAATAGCCTTTATCCTTTGGCTCTTTGCTTAGTTTATATCTTCAAGTTCCATTTCCTCTCTCTTGCTTTTCTTATTCTTTCATTCCCTTGCTTCCTTTTGCCCAGTACTAGATATAAATCATGTGGATAAAGTAAATATTGATTGAGTAGTTACAGTCTCTTAAAACCTTTTTCTTTTCCTTGTAATTTTTTAGTGAGGCCTTAAAAAAGTGGTCTCTCAGTTACTCTGGGAACCGACTACTTGGTAGCAAAGATTTGAAGAGCCAGGTAGGGTCCGTGTCACTTCTACCTGTGTGACCTTCTTCAACTCATTAAACTTTTTTGGCTCTGTCCTCTCAATTATGAAGCAATATAACTGAGTTTTGTCTGGATTAAGAATATAAGGTGGAATGTGCTCAGCAAGGCCTGTGTGATGGGAATTATTAAATAGGCGTTGCTAATGTTGCTGTTGTAGCATTAACTTTTCAGAGAGGAAGCCATCTTACTTTAAATACTGTTGTAACTTTGAAAATCCCAGTAAATTTTTCCTTGTCAGTGTGCATATAAACATGACAACAAAAAAAGGATAGGATAGAGCTAAGAACTTCCTCTGGTGTTTTGTAAGTATTACAAACTTAGATACAGAGTGTAGTACCAAGGGAATGAGGAAAGGATAAAAAGATTATAAGGGAGGTGGACCCCAAGTCTTTGCTCCTGATTAAACCAAAAACTACAGTGATGAATCAATGATAGCCCCGAGGAAATAAAAGATTCCCAACTGAGTGCCTGTATATCATTTTTAAATGTGAATATAAATTAGAATTGTAAGGTGATTTGAAATAAAAAAAATCTATCCAGGGTTTAAAAAATCATGTGTACAGTCTTTTTGCTCTGTTCTCAGGGTGAGTCAGTATTTTGGGGTTTTTTTGGTTTTTTTGGGTTTTTTTTTGGTTTTTTTGTTATTTTTTTTTCAGAATTTGTGCTTTGAGGTACTTCATAAAGGTTAGCACTTTATCATGTTAGTAATTTTACATAGTATCCCAGAAGGGTTAACTGCTCAGTAGATGTAATTCTCTCCTATGAGTTTCCTTCCAGCAGTCCTTCAGTGGTGGTGACCTTGGGGAATCTGGCTTACTATACCCCCTACATCCGGGATTCCTCTCACCCTGGGGAGGGCACAGTGTTGAAGAGCAGAGACAAGTTGGGAGGTGCATTCTAAGCCCTGCGTTTTTCCACTCTCTTCCTCTGAACTCCTGCTTCGTTTGTTCAGCTAATGGACTCTGTGCCAGTGTCAAGAAGGTTGTGAGTGGGTTTATTTTTTCCTCCAGGGATGAGAAAGTTCTAATGATGCAGTCAGTTCTGCCTCTGTGGACCAGGCACAGCTTGCTGTGGCACAGCCTTTGGCAGTGGCAGCAGAGCCTATGGCCCGGGAGAGTAGAGCTCTCTGGCCATTTGGAACTGAGCCTCTGATGCTGGTGTCTCAGCTCAGTGAAGCCAGCGTGGTAGAACGTGCAGGAGAGCAGCACCACATGCTACCAGGTTATCTTCAGGTCTCTGCTTCAACTCCTCTGTACTTGGAGTTTACTTTAGTGGTTAAGTGGAAGGTTTATAAAGCTTAATGGAAGTGCATAAGGCTAAGTGATTCCTTAAGTAGTTTTTAAGATTTAAAATTTGACCTCTTTTACAGCAACAGTGTAAATGGGAAATTGCTTGAAGATACACCATATTCAATCCCAAGTGGGCAGTGTCCCAGTGCAACACCCTACCCTGAGCCTGGAGCAAGCCTGACAGTCTGCCTGCCCATCTGGTACCTTCATTACTGAAGTACCGTAGTGACTCACCTTGTCAGAGAAGATTGTGCCTTGTGGCCTAGTTATGTTCCCAGCTATAGAGAAAATGCAACTACTGAGTTTGGTCCAAATAACATGAAACTCCCATGTATGCATCGGGAAATAGCAGAAGAAAGGGTTCTGATGAACCTAAAGTATAGCTGGGCACGTGTCCATTGGCCCAGAGAAACATTTGTGTATGTGTGGGTGGCCAAGCAGAGAACCCCTGACCCCTACAACGCTTTCAAAGCCTGGTGGCCTGGCTTCATGACAAAGTATTCTAAATCATGCCATTGTATTTGTTTTTTAACTTGGTTAAAAGTGAGATTATTTGTTTTGTGGCAAGGGCTTATTAATTTCTACTTCTACCAAGTAGAAAACTACGGCTAGCCACAGATTTATCTGGAAATTCTTGAATAAAATGAATAATACTAGAGCTATTTGGAGTTGAGAATAAGGTGCATGAATTAGACAAAAGCTCACCTCTCGGAACTTAAATTTGAAATTTTTTATTCTATTCTGATGCACAAGAGCATGGAGCTGAAATAGAGATGGTGACCACTCAGAGATGTTAGGAAGTTCTAATTAGTGTACTGATGCCAGGGAGAACAGTCATGAAAGTCGTCAGGAGTGGTAAGCCGCTGGCACTTTTATGGACAGTACATAAGGTAATTTGGTGTATTTTACATCCATGAATAATCAGGGCAGGATAATCTGTTGTGTTTGTTTCCTAATCACTTTATTTTTAGCACACCCGTCATTTCTCTTTCTGCTGCAGGGAGCCGGAACGTCCTAACCGCAGTGCAGCACACACACCCCTTGGAGCAGGAGCAGATATGAAGGCAGCAGTCAGTTGAGTTGCTCCTGTAGAGAGCAATCATTCTGATAACTGCTAGTAATGACAACCTTGTTGATTATACCAGTCAAGGTCTATTATTAAGCATGCAGAAATTTTCATATTTTGCCTTACAAATGTGCTTTTGTCCTTTGGTAAACAAATATAATAGCAAAAAGTAAAGATAATCCATCCTCATTAAAACTCAAATTCTATAAAGAATTTTCATGCTTGTAGTTTCCTAAGCAACAGAAAATGCAGTGTGTATTTAACTGAGTAGCAGTACGATAGAAAACTATAAGCTTGGAATGATAATGGCATCCATGTTTGTTTTTGTTTTTATTTTCCACAAGGAAAATAAATGTCAGAATCTCTGAATTCAGCTATGGAGTCTGTTCCAGCATAAATGAAATTGAGAAAGTCTTCTACACTGTTGGCCCAGATCAATGGAGTTCGATTTGTAGCGAGTTGGCCACATGGGCCTCCGGCATGGGGAGCAGTTCAGAGACGCAGGTTTCTGAGAGAAGGCACCGTCTAGAGAGAAGATATTCATACTCCAAGGTCCTAGAACAGTGGTGCCTTTAGGAGCTTCCAGTCCCTAGTTCAAAATCTTGATGACCCACCTTCCCATTTGTCCTCTGTTGCTTGTTGCTGCCTGTAACTGGAATCCATTTTATATAGCAGTTGCTTTGTCTGAGATGTCAGAAACCTGGGGAAATTTATCACGGCTGCTAGAGCTGTACACAGATGGGTTTTGAATTGAACTTGGCGAGGACAGCAGACATCTTGGAAACTCCCTAGGAAGAGCCCAATTGGGCAGCGCTCTGTGAACCCACTTCTCCCTCGGGGCATGCTTTCCTGCTGTGCGGTACCAGGCTGTATTACTCTGACCTTGGCCTTCAGTGGGCTCTTTGACTCTTCCATTGCGTTACCAAAAAGGCTGACAGTACCAATAAGAATACTTCACCTAAAAACAAAACAACAGACCCCAACTTTTGGTGTTGCCTTGCAACTGTGTCTTCTTGACCTCTATTTGTAACCACTGACATCACTTAAAATGAACCATTTTATTTCTAATAGCTACATGCCAAGCTGGTTTTATGCGCTTCTGTTCCCCAGCATTCCACAAATGTCACATTACTCAACGCTGTGCTGTAGTGCATCTTTACAGATTTCTTGCTCCCTGCTCTGCACAGCTTCCCTCTTGAGCTTCTCACGTAGCAGCTGCTTGCACACCCTGCTGACAACCATCCATGGCACAAGCCCAGCCCACTGAGCTAAACTGCGGCAAATGTGGCTACACTGCCAGTGCATTGGCTGAGCTCCAGAACTCTGGCCTGTTTTGCCATCTGATGTTAAATGCTTTGTTGAAGAGGGAAATTTAAGCACTTCAGCAAAGACAGAACCAAGTTTCATTGCTTAGTGAAAGGTGCATTAATATTATGTTAGTCTCTCTAATGTGATCTATTTATACTCCCTTCTATCAGCAAATGATCATCACCAGACAGATGCTTTTGCCTAGGTAAGTTTTTCTTGTCTAAAACAGATAGTGACCTTGATCTTGTCACTCTTCAGGCCTGAGTATCATTAAGGCTCCTGGATTGTTTGTAACCACCCAAGGACCTTTCCCAAAGTGTGCCTGAGGAGCCTGGTATTCGGTACTGGGCAGTATCTGAGCAGCTTTTATCTTGTCTTGTCTTGTGTTGTCTTTTCCTTTCTTTTACTTGCTTCTTGTTCTTTTGAGACAGACTCCTGCTATGTTGTTCAGGCTGAACTCACTATGTAGCCCAAGCCAGCCTCAAACTCCTAGCAATCCTCCTGCCTCTGCCTCCCAAGTGCTGGGATCTTGAGTGTGCACCACCATGCCTACACTGAGCAATATTTCTAAAGTACACTGGATGATACTTGCAGTCCTATGGGAAGTTTTATAAAGACTAAAAGTAGCTAATCACTTAAGACAGAGCAAAAAAGCAAGCCATTTATTTGACTCCACTGTATTCATGGTGACGAGAAGATAGTTTACTGGTTTTAAAAAACTACTACCATGGAATCTGAAGCTTTAAGTAACTGCAAATGACCAGTCATATTTTAGGAACTTTTGTAACCCAGCTTGGCTAATCATGTAAACTTTAAGATACCTGGATGACAGTTCCCATAAATGAAGCACTGGACACATTAGTGACCCCAGTTTTGTTTGCACCCACTGTCTTGCTTTGCAGTTTAAAGACCATAACAACTCTAGTTCTGGTTTCTTCTGACAGTCTTCTTATTCCCCCAAAAGCTTCCAAAGGTGCTAGGTCCTTGCCAGCTAATGACAAAGGCTGGAAATTTTAATTTGAATGATCTCTCAAGTCCTCCCTGAGCTTCAGAAGTCCCTGAAAGAATCTTCTCCTTCAGTTCCTTTCCTGCTCTTCCCCAGGTCCATCCGAGTGAATGTCTTTTACCTGCCCCTCCCGCTCGTCCCATGCAGGTCGCTGCTGCCACTTTTAGCTGAATTCCTTCTTACTGTCTGGCTGCCTTCCAGTCCCGCAGCCTGGTCAGCCTCCTGTGTGACATAAAACCACCTCTCAGTACCCAGATGTACTCGGTACAGATGACAGGGGAGGTGGTTCATAAAGTTGTGCTCATTCTCGGGCTGATAGGAGCTGGTGGACATGCATTGGTATTTGAAAATGTATTTGCTTACATTTGGTAAAACTTCTACTGTGTAAGATGATTTTTGTTAAAATAAGAAAGCAGGCATTCATAAAAGCATAGAATAGTCATTGCTGTCTGTTTTAAAATAAACTTCTGGCACAAATCCTTGAGACTTTCTGCTCTGTGGTCTTCTATTTATGTATTTAAGAATGCCATGGGAATTCTTGGTAAGATGTGTCAAAATCTTTAGACCTATCATATAACTCACTTAGTTTTGCTGTCCACATCTGTTTTGCATAAATCCAGTCAGACGCTCCCTTGTAGGAATTCTTCAGCCTAATTAAAAGTTTGAGCCATAGCACATGAGCAGAAATTGGAAGAGCTCCTGGAACCAACATTTGTCAGATGATGCAGGCAGTATTCAAGTTGTTAACTATATTTTCTATGCTTCTAATACTTCATAAATGCGTGTCAACTTGGAATTCAGTAACATTTTATCTTTAAGTTGTTATTTTAAACTGGTGAGTCTTATCCTCTTGATTCTCCTTTGCCTCTAATTTCCTCCCTACGGATTAAAAAAACATGATAATTTATAGACAAAGACTTACTGTTTGCCCTATTAAACATTAATCCCATGAGTAATTTTTCTGTTTTTGTAAAATGAAATTATATTTCAATATGTAAATTCATATTTCATTAAATTCCATTTTTAAAGTAATTTCTGTTATTTCACATCTATGATTACACCTGTAACTTCTAAATTTTTTTTTCCAAAATAGTATCTTCTGTTGTTCACTGAAATTTTATGTTAAAATTTTAGATATTTCAAGTGCTTTCAGCCTTCTGTTTAATTTGAAATTTTAGCCACCGGACAAAGATTACACCAGTCATTTGCTTAGGACTTGTTTGGTTTGGTTTGGTTGTTTGTTTGTTTGTTTGAGACAGGATCTCACTTTGTAGTTCAGGCTGACCGTGAGCTCACTGTGTAGCCCAGGCTGGCCTCAAACGCACAGCAATCCTCCTGCCTCTGCCTTCTGAGTGCTGGGATTACAGGCGTGAGCCACCACATCCAGCCTCACAATATATTTTACTTACTAGTAGTACTACTTTGAACAGGGAGTAGTCTTTGGAGTCCCTCTGGCCTTTTGATTTTATAAGCCACTCCCCTTCTTGGGCTTGAATTCACTCTGAGCTACATCCCTGGCCCCCTTCCTTCCTTTTTTCCTTTTCTATTCTTACTTTCTTTTTTTCCATATTGGGACACAAATGTGCTGTCACAAAATTGATCAGACTATAGTTGGTCTTGTGATCCTCCTGTCCCAGTTACCCAGAGTGCTAGGATTACATACATGTACCACCCACCACACCAGCTAGAAAAATCTTTCTAAAACATTATCGTTTCATATGGAATGGAAATGTGTAGCAAATTAGATATTACTTTTATACCCTTCTTCGAGAACTACAGGTCCACAGGAATTTTCAACTCTTCATTACTGTAAAATTTAATTTTATTTTTAAAAATGAGATCTTACTAAATTTGCTAGGCTGGCCTTGAATTTGGCAGTCCTTTTGCTCCAGCCTCAGTAGCCATAATTATAGCCGTTTACTACAGTCTCTGTTTTTGTCATTGAGTTCTAACATTGTATATTATGAGAGTTTAGTGGTAAATTGCTTTGTAATGTTACATCTTTCCACCTATTTAATTGTAGTTTCAATGATGTCTTTGTTTCTCATGGTTGTCCTGTTGATTATAACACTTAAGAGTTACTACACATTGCCAAATTACCTGTTTGTGTTACTCTTCATAAAGATGTTTCTTCCACTGTAAAACATTGGACAGAAAGAATAGTTTACTAGTGTTTTCAGATAGAAATTAACATTCCATTCCTGTCCTAGTCTTGACTAGCATGATTTCATGGATTGTAGCTTCTAGTTCAGTACTGCTGTTTATTTCACAAAGATATGGACAGAGTGAATTAGATAACTAGTTAGGATGGCTTAAAAGCTTCCAAAGAAATGTTCTCAGTATGTCACGCAGTGTTAAGATGATGAACTCAGTGTTAGGCATGCTTGCTGAGTCTGAGGTTCTGGGAGGACATTCTGTTGATGCCTGGGAGACATGGAAATTAAAACAGAGCTCATGGCTCCAGAACCAGACTTTTAGTGAGTAACCTGGAAGCAAATATCAAAGCTTTGTGGTTCCTCCTCCCCCCTACTGTATACCTACCAGGAAAACCAAGATAGCCTTTCAGAACTCCCAGAATTTAGGAGGAATAGAAATCAGCTTCCTGAGCCATGCAGCCAGGCCTTCCCAGAGGCCAAAGTGTATTCTTCTGTTGTGTGCTGCTCACAACAGCTGTTGCTTTTGACAAACTAGTGAACATGTCCTATAGTCAAGTAATATATCTGAGGTGAAAGGGATGAGACAGACATGTCAAATGAGGTAGGGTAGGGAAGAGACAGGAGGGAAGACTTTTGATGGTGACTGGGAGGCTATTGGTGGAGGTTGGGGTCAAGGAAGGCCTCTCAGGTGAGATGACTTAGCTACATGAAGTAAGGGACAAAGGTTGGGGTCTAGACGTGTCAGAGCCTGGAGCAGCAGCTGCAAAGGGTATGGTGGGGGAGGGGGAGAGCCACTTGCTCTTCTTGGGAACACACTGGTCTGAGAATGACTGCCTCCCACCTCCCTCCTGACAAGAAGACATCTCAAATACTCAGTGGTACAGCCTTCTGCTCTGAGCTGTTACAGCCCTCATTTTAAAACACAAAACATTTGAAAAATAGTACACTGAAACATTTTTCTTCTAGCTATACTGTAAAATGTAAATTTTGAAAAGATTGGCTTTATAAAATGGAGAAAGTACTTTTGAGTTAGGTAAGAATAGCCTTACTTTTCTTTTAAAATTAGATTACTTTGTCCGCTTCATTCGAAAGAGCCCTGCTTTGAGAGCCAGCAGGCCCAGGTTGAAGCCCGTGGGCAGAGAGCAGCTCAGCTCTGAGCCTTCTTGCTGTTAGCACACAGCACAGTCCTTGATTTCAGTGGCCTTTGGTCCTGACTGGTTTATTAGACAAAAGCAGCCAGGAAGGAGCAATTAATGTTTTTATTATTTCATGTTAGTGTTCCTCTGTGTTACTTAGATAAAAGCTATTTAGAAATAAGACATTTGCAAAACCACCCAAGTATCTGATCTCATGGTCTTTCCTATTTCTGGAGTGTGTTGAAGCTATTGTTTTTATCAGTTTTTAAGTATATGTTTCCAGGATATAATTTCACCACAAAAATGTGTAGATATGCATCACTGAGTTCAGGGCTTCCTGACAGCAGTGCTTCGTGACTGTGCTTTCATATCAGGCCTTCCATGGAACCAAAGATACAGTTTCTATGTCTAAATACTATCTATTGTATGTTGTTTTTGAAATTTGATCATTAAGAAACACAAGTATATATTCAAAATTTATAGTTATGTGTATGTTTAGCATTTTAGAAAAACTTTGCAGATTCGACCTTTCTGAGAACAATAGGAAAGGAACATTAGAATGAGTCCTTCCTCCATTTGCTTTAACTAATGTGTTTATATGAAATTTTGCCAACAAGTTCTAGTAGATGTAATTTCACCTTATATATTTTGGGGATGAATGAGCAGCCAGTTGTTAGAATATTTGATTTTCTTACTGAAAAAGGTGCATCAAGAATACCAAAGAAAGGAACTTCTAAATTCTAAAAGTATCATAACCTGTTTTATGCTCACTCATGATTGTACTCACTTTAGAGGGCATGTTTTTGTTAGCTTGTGGCCACTTTTTAAATAACACCATGAAATTCTTGAACGATGGAATGCTGAATGGTCAAGGGATATCCTGGTGAGCATAGAGTCAGTTCCATGTAACCATTGACCATTCTTTGTTTTGCTCTAAAGGCCAAGGTCACATACTCATCATTTGAATATTTTTAAATTCTGTCTTTATTATCTTGCTCCACATAGTTTGCAACAGTGTGGATATTGTGATTCAGAAGTGATGATCACGTATTGAATCAAAATAGTGAATTTATGTCTGTAGAATTCTTCTCAATATTTCTAAGCTACTCACCACTGTAAGGGCACAGAGATAAGCTCATATTGTTAATGGGTGGCTGTGTTGTGATGTAATTTCAGTAGCTGTTCAGCAGCTGTCAGTCCAAGGTAAGGTGTAAGCCAGCTGGTTTAGGTGTCACAGTGGTGAAGATCAGCTGAAACCGTGAAACTGGGACCCAGTCCTGTCAGCATGAGGTTACTTCAGCTCACTCACTTACACTTTCCTTGCTCATTGCTTCACTTAAGTGCCCTTATTTGAAAAACTGTGCTCTTTTCACAGGGCTAGAGAGGCACCTGCAGATCTTGCCTTGAAAATAACTTTGGCTTCTTAGTTTAGTATTTTAAAGCTCTTCCTATGACCATGAAATTAATGAAGATAGCATTGTGATTTTGCTCAAACTTCTGTTTCTCTTACAGATATCAAAAGAGCACAGGAAATACATTTTTTAAAGCAATCAGATAAGATACTAGTGTTTGGAGCTTTGATGTCTGTAGAATTTCCTTGTGTGTGGAATACAGTGTACAGAAAACTCTTAATCTTTGCTGCTGGTTGCATGCAGAGAGCAATGTGAACCTATTGCTCTCTGTGGTGTGCCTCTGCCTGTGATGGAAGTTTCTAGTCCCACTTCCTCTGGTGCACGTCCTTCATTTGTGCTGTCTGTGGCTCTGCTGCTGGACGGCTATCGCGTCTCTCCGATAATAGATATGTCCAGTTTTCCTGTACACATAAGCGTTACTTCCTTTAGATACACCAGATTAGACATGGAGACTAGAAATGAAGATGCCAGTCAGGCTGAGTTAGAAACTGCAGCCTGTCCCTTGCAACTACTTGTTTCTGCAGATAGTTTTATCCTGGGTTTTGTTTATAATTGATGTATAGGTAGAAAATTGATGCTGAGTGATCCAGCTGCTCTGAGAGTAGTAGTAGTGACTCAGAAAGAGGAGAGGGCTGGGCTTTAATATGAACAGACTGCTTTTTCCATTTCCTTTTCTGATCCCATCAAAGGGCCAGTTTGCTCCATCTTCACCGAACAGTAACTTAAATATCTTATTTACCATGCTGCCTCTGCTGTTCCAGATTGTATATGTTGCTGTAATTCTCTGGAGTTGTGAGTGTGTGGACAGTTGGTACTTTTGACACAGCCTTTGTAGTCCTAGTAAGCTGAATGAGCATGAAAGCTTTATATTCATACCCTAACCTGAATTGTGGAGAGGTTCTGGGTGTCTGTGGAAAGTTATCTGACATGTGCTCTCTCCGTACTGCCAGGTTTCTAAATATTTATTAACCGTTACTAATTCATACTCTGTCATGCCATACTTCATTGGTAATATTCTGCCTTTCCGAGAAATTAGGTAGGCTTTCTTCAGTATCTAAGAAAAGTGTATACCTGTCATTGAACTTCAAATTACAGTTTATTATCTTCAAATTAATGAGCAAACTCTCTGAAAAATAATTAAAATGGCACAAAAATGCATTAGGGGCCCTTTTAATTCATTAAATTAAAAATATTTGTTTTTGGAAATTTTATGATGTCACATTAATTTAGAGCCTGATACAAATTTCTGATTAGTTCAGTGTGCTCGAATGAAGTTTTCTTTATACTCTAAAGAAAGGAACTATTAAGCAGACATTAAAACCGAACACAATAACCAATGATGTAAACTTTTGATCAAGTTTTATGCACTCACACTATCACCAATTATTGCTTTTGATTTTTTTTTTAAAATCAAGACATAGATACCTGTTTTTTTATTGGTAGCAACAAAAATATATTTTAAAAAGTGGAATTATGTAGTCTTTTAATTTTCTTTTTCATTTATCCTGTTCAGCTGATTGTTGAATACATTAAGACATAGTCAAATTTTGATACTAAGCTTTCTAGACAACTTTTTGAATACAGCTCTGACTCGCAACATCACTTATACATTGTGCAGGTGAGACTTGAGAAGTACTAATGTGATCACGATGTGGCAGTTAGATTATCTCCTGGCAGTGGAATGTAACTTCCCTGACTTGTGGTTATTTTCTTAAATTCTTTCTTCAGGAAATTTAAAACCTCACCTAAAAAGAAACAAGTTACCCAACTAGGAAAATTAAAGATGAAATCTGATTCTTTCTGACATTTTTATTGCCAACAAGTGAACAAAAGACTTCTTTAAGGAAGCAAATTCTTTGTGTCTACATATGAGCAATCTAATATATTAAACCTTTTTCTGTGAATGCGGTAGTGTAGTGCCAGTTTCTATTTTCAACTCCTAGAATAGTAAAACCAGTTCTGCCAGCAGACATTTTATTAAATGCCTCTGCACACACGTTAGGTACTGTAGAAAATCCTGAGGACAGAAATTCTAACTCCAATAAACTTAAATCTACGTAAATGAGGGTATATTTTAAAGAGCATAAACAAATTGGACAAGATGAACATTGCGTGTTGTTAATACTTGACTTAGGTGGGTTAAATTAGAAGAGTGTTATCTAAAACAGGCAAAAAGGTAGTTCCAGAATGTATCGCAGAATGCTTTCATAAGAATTTAGGATTTGAGTGTGAAATGAAGAAACAACTTGATAATGAAGGATGTTGGTGGCAGCCAATCACTTGGGTTGTGCACTTTTTTTTTTTTGAGACAGGTTCTTGCTTTATAGTTCAGGTTGGCCTCAAACTCACATCACAGCAATCCTCCTGCCTCTTCCAGTGCTGGGATTATAGGCATGAGCCACCACACCTGGCACTGTGGCATGTGGTGCTGATTGCTGCTGGGCGTGAGTCTCCACGCCCAGTATTGTCTGTGGCTACCAGGATCGAACCCAGGCCCTTGCGTTTGCAAGACAAGTGCCAGAACCACTGAGCTAAATCCCCAGCCCCAGTTATGGACTTTTTGAAGTGACAAGAACAGGCAGTCCACTTCCCCTCCCACGAGCAGCTTCTAAAGGCATGAGAAGAGACTCACTCAGAACTGCTCTGGTGACAGGAACTGCTAAAATGTCCACCACCATCTGGGCCAAGCAGAAGCAGGGTGATACATGCCTTTCAGATTTCCACCTAACTTTTGCCCCCAATGTGTTTTGTGATCTATGTGTCTACCACTGCCCTTGATTCCTTATCTCCCTGTCCTTCTCCACTGAGGTTCAAGCCCAAGACCTTGCCCCATCCTAGGCACACTGTACCACTAGGCTATACCCTTGGCCCCCTTTCACCATCTCTCAGAGTCCAGCTCAATTCTAGGCAATCACAAAGTGAGCCTGAGTCAGTTGAGAGAAGACTCTTCCGAGAGATGGAGGCAACGAACAGTATGCAAAGGTTTGCAAAACCTAAGTAGACTCTGCTGAAATCTTGTTACCAGTTAGCATGGAGCCTTGTCCTAAGACTTTTAAATTAATGCTCTTTATTTTCTGTACATGTCATGTTGATCAAGAGTGCTTTTTGGTTAATTTAAAATGCACAGTTTTATGTAAATGTTATAATTTGCCAGAACTTCAAAACAAACAAATATACTGCCCTTTGGAAAAAATGAGTAATTTGAAGAACTTGCTTTAACTTTGAAATTCTAATGTATTATTTATCTTGTGGATTACATATGCTCAGTTAACTGTGTCACTTGATTAGCTTTCTTTCTGGAAAGCAGTGAATTGTGTTTGTCAGAGACAGGAGACCAGGCTGGCTTTAGCTCGTGTCATTACTTCCTCACACTGGACTCCGAGACAGGAGACAGGAGACCAGCCAACAGTTAGCAAGACATTCTCAGAGTGAATTTATTGTACAACACAAGGACATGCCTTTTAATATTGAGAGGTAAGACAGGACCACATGCAAACAGAAGGTAGTCATGATACCATGTTCTGCCTGAGTCAGCTCCATTGGATGTTGTCTTCAGGAAAGTGTACAAAATCATAATGGGGGGTGTTAAAGGCAGTAGAAATGGTACAGTACAAATGACTGCTCAGTTTTTAAAAATGATATGATGTACTGTGTGTAGAGATAAGCTTGTTTGCTAAGTGCAGATTAGAAGACAGTTCTATACCTATATTATTTTTGTATATGCAAGAACATATATGTATCTGTGTTCTTGAGATGACCAGACTAGAAACAGAGGAAGACTATTACTTTTTTTAATTTTTGAATTTTGTAGTACATGTTTGTAGTACATAATGATTACATGCACCATGGGGGGTTGGTATGTATATAAAGCACTTTAATTTTTTAAATTTCTCTTTTCATTCTCCTTCTCTCCCCATCTCTTGGTCCCCTTTGCATTTGCAAAAGGTCTGACCACCCAAAAAACACTTATATTTTTAAAATGTACAAAATAAGGATAATTGCCAGTGGTCTGTGGATATTATATTTGGAATACTGCTCCATTTTAGCCTAGATCTTGGTATTGAAATTGTGTGCACTTGTGGTGAAATTTAAATGCACTGTTTTGTGAAAGCAAGATCTTAAGCAGGTTATTAGACATAAAATTTATTCCAGAATTAAGGCATTGCTCTTAAAACTTGGTTGAAAGCCTCGAGTTTGGTTAACATGCACACAGCAGCATAGTGCAGGAGCACAGCCACTGAGGGCCACAGTCAAGGTTCACGCAGCACTGGCGGCTGAACTGTTCTTAGGCAGCTGTGTCAGGTGGGATAGATTTTGACCCACAAGCCATGGTGTGCCCCAGCTATCCATGGTGTACACTTTATTGATGTAGCTTGTGCATTTTAAATTACACACACAGGTGTTTTCAGCATGTTTCAGACATTGTTACTCATGGTGACTGGCCTTTCATTGTGTTACCTGTTTTGAAATATCTGAATCGGAGCACTGACTATTCAACTAGATTGTCCTCTAGGAAGGACAACTAATGGTAGCCTCCCCAGAACCACAGCAGACAGCTCTGGAGTCACTGCAGTTCTGAGGCCACCTGCAGTCATACAGGTCTAAGGACTAGGAGTGTATATAAACCAGATACTGATTTCCCAATTCAAAATTATTACAGTATTGTATTTGCTAAACAGACTCTCCTGGGTCAGGATACTGGGCTTAGAATCCTCACAGAGGAAGAGATAATGCAAGAGAGATTTCATTCAGGACTGTCTCTGTGCCTAAGTGTGAAAATAATTCTGCACTCGTTTTACTTTTCCAGACAGGGTGGGAATCCAAGTTTTTCTTTCTTGTGCTGTCCAACCTCTCCACTTCTGATGGCGATTATGCCTGATGGATCATAGTTATATTCTGACTTCGGTCTGGATATTGTGGTTTGTCCCTTGATTATAGTTCTATAATTTACAGATCGCTTGCGACAGATGTATTACTGATTCCAAGTTTATTTCTGCTCGTATGAAACCTTCTTATTTTTCACTTTTTAAAAAACTTTTGTTCTCCTTGGGGCGGCCTGTTCTCTTTCTTTTTGGGTTAAGCAACAGTTCTCTATTGTGCCTTGGTACTCTATGATTATACTGAGCTAAAGAGGGTCATAGAAACCAAATGTATCTCTGTCATCTCATTATTGGTCACTTGGGCATTGAAAGACAAGAATTCCGAGGATTAAATTCTTTCTTGTGTTTCCTAGGGACTTGGCATACGAAGGAGAGAAGAATAATTGTTTTCCTGGATAGACTCTGGATGGTTTGTGTTTTGCTGCTGTTGCTTGTTTGTTCGGAGTCTTTTCCTCACGGTTGTGTTCCCTGTTTGCTGCTCCCTTGGCCTTTTGGACATTTGCCAGTCCTCACAGAAGCGGACTCCTGACTTTGGCTCTTATAACTCCTTCTCAGTGTTATCTGACCTCTGGTCACACTAGTGCATTCACGAGGCATTGGCGCCTGCTTCACTTTGATTCTTTGTCTCAACATTCACTATCACCTTAAGCATGAAAGCTGTGCAGATGACCCGTCCTCATGGTTCCTTCTCTCATCGTTACAGATTTCTTCCTTCTGTTCTTTCTCTTTTTCCATCTCAATCTTAGACCATTAGCATTCTCTAAACACAATGCACCGTGACATTTTATGCTTCTGTCTTTTATAGTAATTCTCATCTTTCTTGCCACCTTTGAAGCTGATTTCATGTCACTGTTATTGTAGTCAGCTTATGCATCTTTGCGTTGGATTTTATGCCTTTTCTTCCTGATAGAATGTGAGGTCTTGCTGCATCTTGATCACAAAAGCTAACACTACCTACTTTTATCAGTGAAACCCCAGGTATGCTGTCATTCTTTAGCCCCTGTTTGTTTTGTTTTCCATTGAACAGAATTTATTGAACACCTACTATTTTCCAGGCACTTCAGTAGGTGCTGAAAATAAAATGGTAATTGAGCAGAAAATTTTTCCTGTTGTCACCGAAGGGTACTATTAGGGAGATACAAAAAAATAAATAGGAAATTACAGTTTACTATGTTTCTTGCTCTCTGACAGCATCAAAATTCCATAGGCTCTGTCCCTAACAGTTGATGTTTTTCTCTTATACTTTCTTCAGAAAGCTGTTTGGAGATGGTAACTGTGAAAATATGTTTGGCTTGTTGCAAACAAAATCACTATTCAGCATACAGCATGTAAGATTGAATGTGAATCTGGAAGATAACTATCCCATCACTTTAACTTGCCAAAGATGGAGGAGAGGAAGGATGTTACTACAATTGTTTCTCTACATCACTGTAAATTGTTAGTCTACAATCTGCTTTCTGGATATGTTTTTTTTTTAATTTATTTAAATTTTTTCTGTATTAATGAAAACAGCTACTTTAAAAACTGAAAAATCATGGAAGCCATCATTTACTTAGATCAGCTTTACTAAATAAGAATTTTAAAATGTGGATAGCCAGTGTGATACTCCTATTCAGAACTGTTAGCGTTCCTTTTTTTTTAACTTGTCCTTCCAGTAAATTCACATCTGCTTTAAACTAGACATATTTTAGGCAAAAGTTGATAATTATCCCAGATGGGGAGTTGATTTGTTTAGCTAAAGTACCAGTGTGTACTCACACCTAATCTAATTCTACCTGAATGTTCATAAAAAATGCATGAAGAAAAATAATTAAAAGTTCCACCTGGCCTAGAGCAGGCTGGGTTCCTTTTCTGGAAGAATCTCTCATTCCTTGAAGTAGAAACTGAGTTTTTAAAAAATTGGTATTTATCTTACAACTAAAACACAATTTTATGTTTAACTTTGTTTGCAAGAATCTTTACCAAAAAGAATTTAAATTTTTATGCCATTTTCTTCAGTATGTTTAATATTTTTCTTTTAGTAGAACGACATCATGGAAAAAGTTGGAGAGTGCCAGGTTTTGTGAAAGGCAGAGCATATCTCTTTCTAGCTACACTTGCTCATTAATGATAATGACAAGATTTCCCAAAGTATGTACCTTAAAATGTTAATAGATGATCCCCAAGAAAATTCTGGGCTCTGTGGTCAAGTAAGTGTCTAAAAACAAAGGTGAAGTTCAGTGGTAGAGCACTGGTATTGTTAGGGACCCTGGGAAAAGAAAGGAAGTGTTTTAGTGTTGGTGTTGACTTACTGGGGCAGTCTTAAAATTCTGTATCTCCTATAAGTTCTGAGGAGCTACCAGGGAATTAATACAGAGGTCACACTTTAAATAATAACATGCATTTTCTAGAGGAAAGTTGTTCTTTGGTACTTGTCAGACTTACTAACCATAAGAACTTCATTTTGAATTTTAAATTAAATGAAAGTTACAGATTAATTTATAATGTAAATAGAACTCTAATGCAGAACTTTCGGGTTATAATTGGTCAGCCAGCCTACTATGCATCTCAAGGCATTAGGGTACAATTTAGCTTGTCCATGTAGAAAGAAAATCCAATACCATGAGTTAAAAGATAAGAAGTATATAAGATTATAATTTTTTACTGACATATATTTTTCTTATTTTAATAGGCCTTATAATTATTAAATGTTCAAGTTTTTAAATAATGTTTTTATTACCTTTAAAATTCTTATATTCTTATATCTTGAGAGATATTACCACATCTCTCAATCCCTATATGTACTACACCAGTAATTTTAGTAGTTTTTAATCTTGGCTGATATCAGCATTTGATATGAAAAAAACTAATTATGAAAACAAATACTTTATATGAATAGATTAAAGTTTGATGTGGCTTACCTTAATTACAAATGATATAAAGCAACAATCTATACTCTATTGCAATTACTTAGCATTATGCTGTGTGAGAGAGTTGTGGCTGGTTTCTGGCTATAGGTGAAATACTACAGTATATCCATTCTACTGTTAATGTTCAGTTGGGCTGTTTACAATTTTTGAGATTTACAAAAAGTACTACCAGGAACATCTCTCCAGGTGTTCATAGACAAGAATGTGTACTTAATTGGAATGGGATACTGGGCTGCATGATACATTCCACAGGGGTGGTCCTACTAGCAGGATGTAATAGTTACCATTTTTCTTTATCCTTAAAAGAATTTTTAAAAAATTAATTATATTGGTACATTTTAGATATACATAATGATAATAATTGTCATGTAGAATTTGTACCTGTATATGATATATCTTATTTTTCCACTTTTCCCTTCCTTCCTTTAAAGTTAAATGATTTGTTGTTCCAGTGATTATGTACCGAAGTTTCATTGTAGTATTAATTTGTATTTTCCTAATTATGAGTAAGATTGAACACTTCACTGTTGGTTATTTATTTTAGCTAATCTCCTTTTTTGAAAGGCCATATTCATACTTTTTACTTTTTAAAAAATCAGATTACCTTGCAATTATCTTTGAATTATAAAAAATCCATAAATCAAAACACTATTGTGCATAATTAATCTCCAGAATTACTAAGTTGTTTGACATATAGCTCAATTCTGTACAGATTCTTGCCAATAAATATGCAGTTTTTGGATGAACTGAATAATTAGAAGATTATCTCTAATCCTCCTAAAGATTGCAAATTTTGTTACTGCTTCTGTATCTGGGACTTTTAGGGAAAAATAACTGAATCATTTATCTAATACTCCATTTGCAATTCTGGATGAGATTCCAGAAGATTTTGAAGGTGTTTTACTGGCATGTTCTTAATTTTCCAGTACTATAAGTCATTCATTTCTTTTGTAATACTGTACCATTTCTAGATTCATTGTACTTAAAGCAAAAGAGAAACTAGTTATTGCCATATAATCATACTTTTAGTATTTTTAAAATTTTTATTGTTAAGATATTTTATCTAATACTTAAACTTATTATCCTATATTAATAGTTTCATTACATTTTGTCATATTTAAATATTCCCACTTTACCTTTTGCTTTTCAACATTATTTTTAAACATCATTATTTTATTCTATGAATTTTAAGTTGTGATTCTTGTCAATGTAACTTTTTCCTGAGTATTCTAAATGAAATGCTGTTTTAAAATATAAAAATGTGTGTTATAGTATAAAATATGTTTTATACTCCAGAACCTAACTCAAAAAAGGAAAGAAAAAATAATAATAGAGTTCAATTATTGGATAAAATGAAATAATGTATACTTAGTATCTTTTGACCAAAAATTAGCAATAAAGAGAGAAAAAGGGAGTAAATAGAAGAAAATCCAGTATTTAGTTGATCTTCTATCTCAGATGATTTTGTGGATTAACATCACTGTGATAAAAGGGTTATATATGTTGAATTATAAATTATGCCCTGTATTAATTACATCTATAACCTCCAGAGGAAACCTTCCAGAACCATACTGAGTATATATGACCTATGGTCTTGAGCGTAACAATTGCTTATTATTCAGTGATTGTTCTGTATAAAATTAAGATCTATGTGCATGTACACACGAAATATTACAATACGAGTCTAACATAAAAGCCTCTCTTTGCCTTAAATTACGGCAGAAACAGTTGTGCTTTAGAAGACTCAAAAGAATGCCGTCCTGCCATGTGATTAATAGTAGAGACCTGACCAAAGAAGAAATTGCGTAAGTGAGATGAGAACGTAGGTCCACGTGCCCAGCTGGTGGGCACGTCAGAGCTGGTCTCAGGTTTGCTGCTGAGTTTTATACACCCAGACAGAGAAACAGCCAGGGCTGTTGTCACCATTTTGCCAGCAAAAGCCCAGCCTTCCTCCTGGTTTTCAGGTGCCTGTCGACACACAGGATGTTGCAGTAGACAACATTCTGAAGGAATGAGGAACCTTCGGAACAATTCAGAATGCAGAAACGCATTTACCCTAGTGTCATTCTCAAGGTTTAGAAGGTGTAAAGTTTCCTGTTGTCACACCCCGCACCCCCCAGGCAGCGTCCCTTCTGTACCTTCCTTGCCACACTCTCAGCTCCACTCCGGCCGCAGACCTCACCTGTGGGGGATGTGCTGCCTTCAGAGCCAGTCAGCTCTTGAAATGAAAAGGACTTGCTTGAGTTTTGTCTTATTTTTTCAACCTTTAATGTTAATTCTAAGTATTATGCCATTAGCCAAGCTTTATGAAGAACTTTAAAACTGTGATAAGGGGATCATACACATTTGTTACAAAGCCGTTGGTTTTTAGTCTGCCTTCCAGGAGTGTAGCCTGTAGTCTCATCTCTCTGTCCTTAACAGTCCTTCAGAGATTTGTGGGCTCCGCGTGCTCACACAGATGAAACTCTCTCCTCTTGTTCCACTGTCCATGCTCTCTCCTACCAGGCTATGAGTTCACCATGAATAGGAGTTGTGTGACTCGTTTCATCACTGTTCCCATCCCGGGAAATAATTGAGTCCCTTCCACACCCCAGTCATACTGTCCTCTGCCATGAATGTGTCCCTGTTCCTAGCAGCATTGTGTCACTGCACCAACAGAATGGTGAGCCACACATGATGGAAAGTTGTATCTAATCATCTTAAATACTTGTATCAACACCATATAAACCACCTTAGCTTTTGGCTCACTCGTTTTTCCTCTTGTTCCTAAAGTACTCATCTTTTTCCCCACTTGCTACTAAACCAACCCAGCATTTATCCTATCTTTCTTGGATTCAAGTAGCTCAGCTTAGTACTATAATTTTTATACTTTAATTTTATCACCTGCTGAATGTAATATTTTTAGTTATTGTAAACTCTGTGTATTATATCATGGTTAGTTTTCGGTTAGGATTGGGTAAAAGTCAGAACTCACATTACATTAGAAACCTCTATTGGTTGATAAAATGCACGTAGCTATTTATAAATTGTTCAAGTCAGCAGTTGCCCTTATTTCAGCCCCATTTCTATGTTAATTATAGTATCATGGGAACTTCTAATATCGTACATGCCTCACTAGAGTTTTGACACAGCACATTTCCATGGTTACACTGCCAGAGAGAGAAATTAGACCAGCTGAGCATGACTTTTCTCCGACGTGCTTCCTTTTGGTTCCCACAAATCACTCTTGCATAACATGCGGTTAAGAATCTTGCCGAAGATCTTGTCTAGCTCTGGAGTTTGTAATGTGAAGAGTCTACCTTCCCATTTTCTAAATACAGCTGGAGCATTTTCCTGCCACATCTTTTATCCTCGGTAATTCTCCAGAGAACCTTCAGCTTGGTTCTGCAGCCTCGAAGTCTCCAGATGGCAATCACTCAGATTGGGCAAGTTGAGGTTGCTGAGGGAAGCACAGACCTAATTTCTCACTCATTCTTTTCTTCTTTGCTGGTAGGAAGGCTAATATTCTGTGACCCTAATCATAAATATTCACTTTTATCTTTGATAAAAACAGGATTCATCCTCGATCTTTAGAGTTACTTGGCTTGATTCCTTCCATCTCATTTAATGATCTTCAATTATAAGAACTATAAGAAAAATGGAGAGAAAACCTTAATTAGCTTGTAGCTTGTCTGTATGTGTTCTCCTCCTTTCCCAGGGTGTGGTATCTATTTGGAACAACTTCAGAGATGAGGAGCAAGTATCTCGCTCCCCATAAAGCACGTGTATCATTGACTCACTCTTCATCTAGTGCTTATGATCTCTTGTGATCCATCCTGGTCCAGTGACACTGAGTCTTTTAGAGCTTTCAGTAATGCAAACACCCCACTGTGCAAGAACCAGAATAAAACATCCTCCCAGCCTATGAAAATATCCTTTGCTGTTGTGTTTTGCTGTTTTCTTTAACATTACAGAAGATTCCTTTACAAACCTATACTTATTTGAATCCCTTTTTGTTGAATTTAGTGTTGTCTTGTCATCATTTTTGTCTCGCTATACTTTGTCTCAATCTGGTTCCTGGCTGGTTTGCTGCATCACTAGGTGGTGAGCCAAATGCATTGCCTTGTGCCCAAGCCCTGGGTCACCATCCTATATAGCACATGCCCACGATGAGACTCAGAAAGTATGTGTTTCATCTTATTGATCATTGAGGTTCTCACATTTATACTCTGAAAGCATGGTACAGTGATGCAGTTATAGTAATGTGATCCTATAACTGTGATCCTCTAAACAGTGTGACTCTTCCTACTAGTAAAGGTGAACACTTTCCCCAAGACATTTCTGTTTACCGCTTTCTCCTTTTTTGCACTGGCCTTTTTCTCCTCACACATTGCTTGTTTCATGATAGGCTCTTGACATTTAAGATTGTCGGCTTTTAGCATTGTTTCCCTGTTGCATAGTAACATTTCTCTTCTTTGCAACTGTCTGCTAATTTTAAGGTGCATGATTTTTTTCAGTGACATGGAATACTTTTATATCTTTTATTTTCCTTAAATGCTCATCTAGGATTAACTGTAGCATTTTTCCTTTGTGGATCTCTTACCTTGTCTTTACTGAATATTTGATAAATACACAAATTTTTTCCAGTAGATGATATTTTAAGAGTGTTTTACATCTCGGTGAACATACCTTCTAAACTAAAAAATAAATATTGTCATAAAACTATTCCATTTTGTTGTATAAAATTATTAAGGCCATTTTAATTAGCAATGAAATGAGCTGAGAAGAGTGTCAAATTATTCCAGAGCACCTAGACTTTTGTTGTTTGAGATAGAGTCTCACTGTGTAGTTCAGACTGGTCTTAAATTTACTTGTAGTCCAGGCTGACTTTGTACTCATGATTCTCCTGCCTCAGCCTCCCAGTGCTGAAGTCACAGGTGTGTACCACCATGCCCAGCCAGAGCACCCAGATTTTTAACCTAAACTTACTCCAAACCTCAGGAAGATCTTCCTTCTTGCAGATTGGAGTCCAATTTATCTTTATGCTCTATGAAACCGGTGGTTAGAGAATTCACCTGCTAGAACAGGCGTGAAAATTTAGGGGCTATAGTCAGGGAGCAGTGCATAAAGAAAACCATCAGGCCCATTCTCCATTTATGCCTATTAATATGGCAAGAACAAAATGACCACCAGTAAAAACCTGAAACCTAAACCTTATCCACTAACCTGGATAAGATAGGAGCACAGGCAGTATGTGCACCTCCTCTTATGACTTTGAAATTGGAGGGAATAGGGGAAAAAAATCCTACATCAAACCAGAATTTGAAGACTGTGGTTAATAGTTGGTAAGAAATTGAAATAAAGTTGAGGAATATTTTAGGAAGAACTATAAAGAATGTTGAGAAAATCATTTATGGTCTCAAATTCCCTAAGTATAAAGTGTAGCACATTAAACCTATACAGTCTTTTGGATATTCTATGACGTGGTGGGATTTACTAGGTAACTGGCAGGAGATAGTGAAAAGATGTTATCCAGCATTCATACATTGATTCAGTCGGCAAAGATTGAAAACCTCTTATGTATCCCAGCACTGGGTTTGTTTTGTAGTGTGATATAGGCTGTGGTGGTCTCAAGGAGACAGTTGTGTTATAAAGACTGACATATAAACAAGTTGGTAAAATATTGACAGCATTTAATGTTTTCATTTTTTCTTGCTATTTTTCAAAATTATAATATACCATATCAAGTCAGTAAATCTCCTTGCAAAGAGTGTTATCTTAGATAACTGAGATACACAGTTTCCTGCTAAGAACCTATCCTGGCTCAAGCTGTGGACCTTAAAAATAGATCTCTTTTCAGTGCTGTCTTCCTACCCATTGTCGTCTGTGGATCATCATGTGCCACTAAGGAGACCTAGTTAGCCATGAGACCCCACCACAGGTGTCCTTGTTGCTAGTTACTAAGGCATTGCATGTTCTTTAAAGTGTTGCAGAATTCTGTGTGCTTATTTTTAAGCCTTTCTTGAATTTTAATCTTTTTTTTTCCTATTCTGCAAGCTGCTGCTGTTATTAATAAAAGCATTCTTTCTCCTGTCAGTGTTGATGCATGTCTTTTTTTGTGTACATACTTCTCTGAAAACTAAGTTTCTGTAGCTACCTAGAATGTTTGTTATATAATTTCCTGATACGTTAATCATTTATTTATTGTTTATCTGTTTAGAAAAGCTATTCATTTAATTAGATTCTGACAACTTTCAATTCTTAGTATTTTTTTAAAATGAAGAGCTCTCCTCTTCAGCATTTATAGTGTCTATGATGTTGTTTGATATTGTCTAAGTATTTTTTATATTTCATTGTTATTTTATTCTTTTTAGTCTTTGTAGTGTTAGCTGTTCTTTTGGCCCTAGATGTTGTGTTCCAGAAATAAAATAGCTTAAAGAGTTGTGGTGGCTCCCATAGAAGTCTACTGTAGTTGTGGGAGCCCTCTGCAAACAAACCCTCAGCCTCTGCAGGAGCTCGGAGAAAGTATTAACCCTTTGCCTGCTTGATTGCAGGAGGAATGCCAGCTCCTGAGCAAGCCTCACTGGTGGAGGAGGGGCAACCACAGATCCACCAGGAAGCTGCCTCCACTGGCCCAGGCATGGAACCCGAGACCACAGCCACCACTATTCTAGCTTCCGTGAAGGAGCAGGTACATCCTTTCATTGAAATTTACAATGAATTATTTCTTCAATGACTTTAAAAATTAATCTTTGATGTGTTTTAAATTTGTCTGAACGCCCTTGACGCCTTCACATTTTCTAATTATAAGGTGTTTAGATCCCTGAGTACATTGGGATGACTGGCATGTAGAGCTGCTCCAGGTGCCAGTCAGAATCGGAACATGCAGGATACTTGTGCGTCTGCAAGTAAGGACAATATCGATGGTGACCGGTGTCTCTGTCTCCCCCACATTGCAGAGTGTGTGCATGCACCAGAGCTTGTAACGCATGCCTCACAATGCTGACGTTCTGTCAGGGCTCTGGCAACCTGAGGCTTGTAGTTGCCTTAAGTATTTTGAGCATTTTAATCATAGGTACGAGGGTTGTCTCTGTGACTTTTGGATAAAAGCTGTATTTGTGTGTTTGTCTGAATCCAGCTATATTCATTTGTGAGCTAATGTTCTAAAACTTGTCAAACTGTGCTGGTTTGCTTCAGTGTCATGTTTATGTTTATTTTTAAGGTACTAATATCCTTTAAACCTAAGTAACCTTCTAAGTAAGTCTTCTCTGTGGTGTTTAGCGAAATTGGAATTCCAGAATTTAATTTCTTAAGGTTCTTAAGCTGTACTGACAGTTTTAATTCACAAAATTGTCTCATGTGAAAATTACTCAGCTGAGACAATCTAATTTTTTTAAACTCCTATTGTTAAACAAATAGATGTCTGTCAATAAAGGTGGAACTAAATGTTGCATGTTCTCTGGAGTAGTATTTTAAATCATTATCAACAGCTAAAATGACTAAAGATGACAGTGGCAAAGAAAATATTTAATACTTTTTTTATTTTACTGTACCTTAAACTAGAAAGTGGCATGAACAGATTATTTCATATTTATTTTTCAGAGCTGACATTAGAGCTGTGTTAAGAGAAATAATTTCACGACTTATTCTAGTAATAAGTTGTCAAAATATTGTTTCTGGTTGAAATTTGAAGTTTTTAAGTATTCCATAAACTGAGAAAGACACAAGGAAAATGAAGTCAATACATCTTTCCTCTTTCACTAAACTGGAATGTCTAAGCACCTATCACTGCTAGAAAACAAAACAGGACTCTGATTCTGGAGGTCTCCATAGCTGGAAGTTGGACCCAAGGAGCTGGAACCTTTGATTTACTTGAAGCTCTTAGTATAAACTGTGTTTTGATGAAATATGGTGGTAAGTGTATGAAAATGGCTAGAACCAACTTAAAACTAGAAACTGTGTGAATAAATCCAGCAAAGGAGACTTTGTATTTGTAAATTGAGATCAGATACCCTATGGGTAGAAGAAAATATGGACACTTGTTACGATTTTTGGAACAGTAGTTTCTTGATGGCTTCAGAGACTAAATTTTTTCCTTTGGAATGAACAGCATCTGAATGAATATTTTATGGGTGCTAGCAAGAAAGATTCTCCATATAGCAAACATCTGAGCATTTGTGTTACTGGCCTGCAAGGATCTCCAGCAGTGCTCAAGTCTTCGCTTCTTTCTGTTCTGTGCTGAAGAGTTCGAGTCCATTACTGCACGTATGCAGTTTCCATACTTAATTTCTTTTAAAAACTGTCAGTGCTTGATACTCAGCACTTTAATCTTTCCAACCAGGGCTCCACTTCTGTCTCTTGTTCAAAGATAAATACATGGTTTTAAACAGCTAACCCTAGCGCTCAGTATACAGGACAACATCTGCTATAGTTGGAATTTTAAAATTCTTCAGATGCACTGAAATAAATAATTCCTTTATCATCTGGGCAGTGGGGTAGAGCACCAAAAAGTTAGATGTGCATAAGAAATCTCATTACTGAGGGGCCAGGATTTAGCTCAAGTGGTCCCGCACCTGACTTGGAGGCACAGGGCTCAAGTTCAATCCCTGGCACTCCCTCCAAAAAAAGAAAGAAAGCTAATTACTGTTATCATTGTGTTTGGTGTTGAAATACTAGAGTGACATCCTTAGCCTACATTTATACTCTAATAGAATAGTTAATGTTGATAATATGGTATATCAAAAGAGCAATACTTAGCTAAGATGTATAATTGCTTTAAAAAAATACAAAGCTGGGCCCGGGGTTTAGCTCAGTGATTCTGGCATCTGCCTTGTAAACACAAGGCCCTGGGTTCAATCCCCAGTTACCACATAGGACTGTGCCAGGGCACGGTGACTCACACCCACCAGCATCAATACCACAAACCACAGTACTAAGCCTTGTGGCTCACACCTGTAATCCCAGCTCTCAGGAGGCAGAGGCAGGAGGATTGCTGAGTTCAGGACCAGCCTGAACTACAAAGTAAGATCCTGTCTCAAAAAAAAAAAAAAAAAGCAAAACAAAACCAAGACTTACAGCCTTGCCACATTGACAACCATGGAGTGATGGTATCAGCTTTGCCAATCCCAAAGGACAATCCTGGTTCAGCAGCTGCAGTGTCTCTAAATATGTCACTGGCATGCAGAAGGAAGGGTGTCCGTATGTAGTGTCTGATTTTAATCTCCCATCTGCCCAAGTTAAATGCAGAGAATAAAAGGATGTCATTATAATGGTGATGTCCACCACCAGTGTTGTGAATAGGGAGTGACATAGGTAACTGCTAAAGAGATATTAAGGAGCATGCTTCAATAGAAATAAAAAGTCAACCGTGGAAATAAAGTAAGGAGATCCTTGAATTTGAAATTGCAGGAATTACTCACTGAACTCCAGCCATGAGTTGACTGTAATTAAGATCATTATTTGGCCACTTCTTCTGTGTAAGTCATTTCCTGATAAGAACCCTGGAGACTGTGGTGGCACATGTGTGTGTAATCTGTATGCTGCGGTGACGATCATGAGTTTGAGGTCAGCCTGGGCACCTGAGCAAGACCTTGTCGCAAAAGAAGGAGGGGGATAAAAGAAAAGGAGGAAGAAAGATACATAGATAGATATAGAGAGAGGAAGAGAGAGTATGAGCTGAGGATGTAACTCAGGACTCCCTGAGTTTAGTCCCCAGACTTGGTGGCGGTATGGGGGCAGGGTCAGGATTCAAAGATGAATACATACAGAGGACAGGAGGTATGTTTTGTATCCTGATACTTTGAGATACTACAAAACTTGATACTGGTGAGTGCCTAACTTAACATATTATATGTAGAAAGTACGTAAAAATAGATGTTCAAAAGTGGTGCTTTCAAGGAGCTCTGCCTCCTACAGTGAAAACCTGAGACTAAAATGACTGATTCATCCAGAGATGCACAGCACACCCTTGGTTGCAAAGGAATTGGAAGTTGGTAAGACACTGTCCGCTAACCTAAAACTTTGCTCCTGCATTCTGCAACGTAACCAGACATGTCAGAGGGCTTACTTTATTGGCAAAAAGGAAATAATGAGCTAAGTGCTATGTTAGGCTATTATCTATTGTTAGAGTACCTTGAACTTGTATAAATGATAGAATACAGTCTCTAGGTTTTAGATGTGTTCTTTAAAAGAGGACCATATGGCCAATCGTGGGGAAGATTAACATGAGTTTTTCATAGTTTTGTACAGGATGTGAGTTGATTTGTCATCTGTAAATGGCACACCTGGTACTGATTAAACTCTTGTATTCTCTGTCATAATGGTGTTTGAATAATTGAGATCTCCATGTGAACTTGGATATATTCCTTAGCCTCTCTAACTTCCATTCTGTTGTTCTGTAAACCATTTTCTCTTCCTTTGGGTTCATGAGTAAAAATACTTAGAATTTAGATTCAAAGTTAATGCTAATCCAGATAGCATGAAATGATAAGCAAAGACTAGATTTGGTACAACTTTGTGTATTCCTCTTTAGTAAAGTACTAAATTAGACATTGTTGTTACCTTTGATGAGTGTAAATTGAAATGTTGCTCATTTATGAGGCTCTCAAAAAGAACCCCACTTTTCAAGGTTTTTTTTTGGCTTTTATGGAAATTACATTTCTACCTTTATTGTGTCCATATGAATTTAAATGACATTTAAATAGCAAATACTGAAATGAGAGAGATCCTTAATTTTTAAAGATAAAACAAGGAAATTTGGAGTCCAACTGTGTCCTATGGATGGTTATTAGTTCATTTTAACGTGGATATCTTAGAGTCAGTAATTACACACCCTTCCTGGATGGCAGGATGCCCAGAACTGAACAAAGTCCAGGACAATTATTTACTTTATTCCTCTGAAAGTGAAGCAACCCAACTGTTGTACACCTGCCTGTGCAAACTTCCTTTTTCTCAGCCCATTTATTTACAGTGAAATTAACCCTCTGACACACCCCAGCCATATTCAGAAGGCCAAATTCTTATTTCATTTGTAAACAAGCATACTTAGTGACTTAAGTACAATGCCTACAGCTTCCAGTTTTCCCCATTGGTAATTAGATACTTTTTTATTGGCAACTAAATTATCCTAGCAGTTGAAATTAATTTTTCTGTAACCTGCAATAAAATTTTCCATGCATGAACTATATCATCAAGCACAAGGTAAGACTAGACCTTTTCTTAGTGACTTCTGTGGTCTGAAAATTTTTCAGCTTTACTTTTTTAATATTTTAGAAATAAAGTTCAAAATGAGGACAAATGGTCAACCTTTTTTGACTCTTGCCTTATGTTCAAACATTATATGATATATAATATATTTATATTATATTATATATATAATATATAATGCTCTGAACATTATACTTGATTATTGTTATGATTTTTATCTCTGTGGCCTTGTAATGCTGCATGTGTTCATAGCTGGGTTTTGGGAAGCAGTGGGATTATGGTGTGTGATACTTACCAGTGGATTAGTCCACTGATGAGCCTGTAGCTGAATGTGATTTGGAAGGTGAAACCTGTTTGGAGGAGGTGTGTCCTCTTAGAATAAGAGGGCCATGGGAGGGTATATATCATCCTTTCTCCTTTCTTAATATTTCTCCCTGCCTTTTGCCTGCTGTTTTATGCCTTCTTTCTCCCCCTGCTATTCCACTCTGCCTTTCTTGGGGCCAGCTATGGACTGAAACCTCTAAACCGAGAACCAAAATAAACCTTTCCTCCAGTTAGTTGTAGTTGTCAGGTGTTTTGTCTCAGCAATTAGAAAATAACAAGACAGATTTTCATACCAGGAGTGGGGTCATTGCTGTGATCCCACCTGGCTATGTTGTTCAAAAACCTTTGGAACTGGTTTGTGGGAAGTTTGGAAAGATTTGGAAATAGCAGCCATCAAGTATACTAAGGCAAACTTCATGGGAGACCCTAGTCACACTCATTAGACCACAATGCTGATAAAAATCCAGCTGGTAAAGACCAGGTTCACAGTTTTCACTGAGGACAAGGACTGTGTTGGCATTAGACTCCAAGTTATGTGTGTTGTGTTCTAACAGAAAATTTGTTCACATTTCGTTCTGTCCTGAGTCTGCAGGAGACTGGGATTAAGATTGGCACACTAATCTAGTGGAGGATATTTTGAGGTATTCTAATGCTTGCAGCTGTGACATGATGCTGTTGGAGCTGCTAGCCATCTCTCCCACTAAAAATCAAGAGCAAATAGCCTAGCTAAATGATTTGAAAAGGTCTGAGTCATTGCTGAAAAGATTAGCATTAAAAGGAAGCGTACGTTAGAAGAGGACAACAGAAGTGGCCTGAGGGCATCATGAGAACCAGCAGGACTCCATCCTTTGCATACTCATGACTGGAAATATGAAAGACTGCTTTGAGAAGAGAGTCTCAGGACATTGTTGTCTGACTACGGGTGTAGCTTTGCTTATTGGGGTTGATTTCCTGGGACTCATTTCTAGGTGCTCAGCCATCTCCACACTGAGAAGCCTCTGCAACTGCTGGCAAACGTGAAAGGGCTCAGCTACTGCTCCAGCTGGTGGCAGACCTTGGTGTCTTATCATCTGAGTGGTGCTGAGTGCGTGCAGAATACAAGAGCTGTGGGTTCAAGGAGGCTTCCCTCAGATTTCAGAAGGCTCTGAGAGGTGAGGCAGTATATCCCTAAGAGAACAGAGTGTGATGTGAGGGTGAAGCCAGTGCAGTGGATACCTCGGAGTGTTAGAAAAGCCAGAAACATGACATGTCTGAGGTAAGCAGCAAGGAGTCAGCAAAGTCAGCTCAAAAGAGAAGCCCTTGGAGTTCACATCTTGTCTCAGATTGCCCTGGATGTTGGACATGGAACTATGGGATTTAATGTGTGTTATGGTGAATTTTGGTCTGGCTCTGGTCCCATTTCTTTCTGTCCCCCTATTTCTAGTTTGGAATGGGAATGCTCTCCCTATGCTACTACAGGTTAGAAGTGTTTAACTTTCTTTGTGATTTTTGACAGAAGTTCACAGCTAAGACTTTGCCATAAATCTCAGAGAGACTTTGAACTTGATGAAACAAAGACTTTGGCAATTCCTAGACATGGACTAACTGCATTTTGCATAAAAGGATCCCTTTGATTTAGGGATAACAAAATGGTTTACTTATCTGACTCAGCAGATTGGTTGTTTTATTTTTTGAAAATAAATTTGAAGCCCTTCGCTAGTTCACAGGTGTATGAGGTTTGTGGTGTTACATGGTGTCTCAGGTGGTTTGGATTTGTGAATCTTAACAAGTATTGAGCTAGAGTCCATAGCAATAGAAAACAAGGTATTCTGGAGGTCACAGTCAGGAAACGAGTTAGTGTGTGTCACCACATGGACCTGTCACTAGGGAGCCGCACAGAAATCACTGCCTCCTTGATGCACCTGAACTTGGTGGTATCCTCTCAATGGCTTCACTCTGAGTAAAATGTGTTGCATGAGAACTGGCATGGCACCAGCAAATCATTGCCAAAAATGTATCAATAATGGGATTTAGCCCCTGCCTAGCCTCTTTAAAGAGGATACTGCCTTCTGTGTGGGTATAGATTAAGGTCCTTAAGCTGTGTGATTACTGAAATGACCTTGACAGCCTTCCCCAGGGTGCCATCACATCCATGCTTCAACTTCTGGCAGAGGGATTAGGCCCAGTGGAGCCAGCCTTGCCAAGTCCCTGGCCATATGATCATAGATTGCTAGAGCTTTGAGTGACGGAATGGTCCTGACTAACAAGACTGCAGCCCATCCAGTCATTGGTTCAGGGCACCCTGATGTAACCATGAAGGCAGCTGGGAAATGGAAAGCAATCGGCGTTTCAAAATGAGGGTAAAGGAAGTGAAGTCTTTCAAGGCCCACAACAGCTGAGGATAACTCACCCTGTCAAGAGGTTAGAATTGAGTAAGATACCCAGTCTGGAGAAGGCTTACCTCCATGTCCAGAGGTACAGCAGCACCATTTCCTTGAACCTTTGGATCTCTTGGACAGGCCATCTGGAGCTGGAGTTTCCTATTGGCTGGATAACTAGCTGGTTATAAAGTCACTGAACACAGTATTTCTAAGGATGGGTACTAAGTGCTTCCTTCAATAAAACTCTTACCAGTTTTGATCAGGCGTGTCTTGGAGATCCGGGCTGACAGAGGTAACTTGCCAACTTTTTTAATTTTTTTGAAGCAGAGTGTCCTTGTTTAGTTTAGGCTGTCCTTAAGTTCATTATGTCGTCTATGTTGGCCTCAAACTCCTGATAGTTCCCCCTCCCCGAGGGCTGGGATGGCTTACAGGCTGGTGTGGCCTTGCCCAGTTTGACAGCAGTTCTTCACTCGTGACCCAGTGTGGGAGCAGGACCTTCGGGTTCCAGTGAGGTTTTCCTCAACTCTTGCAAGTAGAGCAGCTTGAGCTTGCTTGCTTACAGAGAGCTGAGGAAATGTTACGGGTTAGGAATCTGATAGGTGCCAATCTAAGAACTGGCGATAGAACAAATTCCTAGGAATAAGAGCCAGAAAACCAGGAAGGCCATCTGTCTCCCATTAGCCTAGAAGAGGTAAGATTTTGGACCTCACTGCCACCAGTATCCCATTTAGAACCAGCTTTAAAACTAGCCTGGGCTGGGGATTTAGCTCAGTGGTTCTGAGGCCTGCCTGGCAATTGCAGGGTCTCAGGTTCAGTCCCTCATAACCACATACAACAATGCTGGGCGTGGTGACTCCAGCTTGTAATCCCAACACTCAGGAGGCAGAGGCAGAAGGATTGCTGAGTTTGAGGCTGAGCTCAGGACCAGCCTGAACTAGAATGAAATCCTGTCTCAAAAAACAAAACCAAACAAAAACTTGAACCCGAGGCTGAAGATTTAGCTGAAGATTTATCCCCAGTACCAGGAAAAAAAACCCTGTAGTGCCCTCTCCCCTCATTCTACAAAAAGATATGAATTTCCTGGCAAAGGAAAGCTTTCAATGAAAAGTCAGTTAGCAGTTCCAGGCTACATGTCATTTTAGGTAGGGAGATAAGACCAAAATTCTCGTAATAATGGGACCAAGTAAGATGGAGGGAGGAAAAGAGCCAGCCTTAGAGAAGCAACCGCACAGCCTCCAGGGTCAGAAATATCTGAGTGGGCGTGGTCAGCAGCTCTGGGACCCAGGGAAGTTATGGCTGACAGCTCCGAAGGGTGGAGCTGTGCCCTTCCTGCAGGCCTGTGAGCACACGCCTCCCGCCCCATGGTGGGGTACACCAGGCTCCTCCACTCTCCCTGATAACTAATATCAGAAAAAAAGGGATTTGAGACAAGGAATGAGAAGAAAGAAAATGGTGAAAAGCCTTTTTGTTGAGCTTCCCAGAGTCAAGGTTGCCACGGTCTCCGGCCCTCTTTTTACCTCCCACAGTGGGCTCACCAAGATGTCTCTGTGGGTGATGTGGTCTTGGACAGGTTTCTGGGTTCTTGTGCACAACAAACAAACCATTGTTGCACTTAGTGGTGTGAAAAAGCAGCAAAGTTTAAAGAAGTTTAAAAGGAGAAGGAATACACTGTGTGAGCAGGTTCATGCTGGCAGAAAGAGAAACAGCATGAAAGGGAAAGAGGGAGAAATGACTCAGGTGCAGAATGCATGGCAGGTTTTGCAAGCAAGCGTCCTGGCCTGAAGTTTAGGAATTTCCAAGGGGAGCTCCTGGGTGCTTATTATCCTTATTTCTTCCTCTGCTTTGTACACTCTTGGTCTAGGAGCTAGGGTGGGGGTTGGCATGCTGTGTTGAGGTGAATGGAGGAGGAGGTCCACTGGTCCAATTGTGTGATCTGCAGTAGGAAGGAGACACAAATTTATGATGATCTGCTTCATACAGTTTCTGTTCTCAGAAGAATGGACAGGCACAAAACATATTGGAGGCTTCAATATGGACTAATTGATTCACTATGAATATTCATTCATTGAACAGCCTGTTTCCCAAATGTATACATTTGCCCTTTTATATTTAAGCAGTCTGTACATATGTATTATATTATGTCCATTGTATGTAAATTTGTTAACTTAGACATCTTAACCTTAACTTTTACCATTTAATATACCAGTGCATTAGCATTACTGTTCATTTACATTTGAAAGTAAAAGAATATTTTTTCATTTGCTAACATCTAACAACAATTTAGACTTTGTATGCTTAAAATTATAATTTACTTTTCAGTTCAATAACCCGGTTCACAATTTGTTTTCAAAGTTAAATTATTAATATATGGAATAATTTCTCCTTGTACTTGCCAACTTTATGCTATTAAATTTAAAATGACTGACTGCTAGGTCGGTGAGATTAAATGGCTGACAGGATCAGTCAGCGCTGAATTCTCTGCTCTGAATGAACATTTTTCTTTTTAGAATGACTTGCAAAGAGAAATACTTCAGAAACACACTTTTCCTTTCAGGTGTAACCCTGAAGTTACTCTATAGCTATCACAAAACATGGCCTTTCTGGTGCCTGTTTTCATATTTAAGTGATTTTACTTCTAAATTGCCATATTTTTTACGTGGCAAAAATGAATCCATATGGTCTTACTTCATCTGTGTTATGAATGTACCGTTTTCAGAGTGATTGGTTTTGCTTTATACCTCAGCAAAATAGTTTAGATTATTATTTCATTTCAGGCAATCCTAAGTAAAATCATTTAAATGTAAATTTTTTTTAGAGTAGCTCAAGGACAAATTTTTCCTCGCTTACAGAAACTGAAGGGTTTTTATGCACTCAGACACTAATAGTAAAGGGCAGTGATGGCAAATCCTTAAGAGCTTTCAGTGATACAACCAGCCTGCTACTGCAGGCATGCCATCGGTTTGCCACACATTGTATAGAAGAGTCTTCAAGCAAATTGAAAAATGTATTATCGAAACTTGAAGACAGGGCCGGGGATTTAGCTCAATGGTTCCTGCGCCTGTCTTGCAAGCGCAAGGACCCGGTTCTATCCCCGGTAACCACATACCTATACTGGGTGTGGAGACTCATGCCCAGCAGCAACCAGTACCACATACCACAGTGTTGGGCGTGGTGGCTCACACCTGTAATCCCAGCACTCGGGAGGCAGAGGCAGGAGGATTGCTGTGATGAGTTTGAGGCTGAGCTCAGGGCCAGCCTAAACTCCAAAGCGAGACCCTGTCTCAAAAAAACCTAAAAAAAAAAAAAGAAACTTGAAGACAAATATGAAAAGGACATCTTAAAATCAAAACTAATACATTTAAAACTGAAATCTCTGGCTCTTTAAAGAGAGTTTAATATTTAATAATCTGAGTTCTCATCATATCAATATATAGATCATTAAACGAGTATTTTCTTTTGTAAACTAATAATTTCCAGAAAGCAACATGATGTCAGTAAACTGTTCATCAATGGTATGATCTGTGCTAAAAAGTTTATATCTCAGTTTTCCTAACATCATTCTTGAAACCTAAATCAAGATGTAGGTTCATAGCCCCTGTCTATAGTCATCTAAGAAGCTATTGCTGGAGTAATTCCATATGATTTTGTCACTATTTTGCATTTCTGCATTCTGTTATTCTTTCAAAAATATCTTTCCATCAAAGAGTTGTTATGTCGTGATTTCTTCCCTTTTCAAAACATCCCCATAAACAGACCATCTTTAAATTGGTTTTTTTCCTAAGTATGAAGTGAATTGGCATCTCCTTTCTTTCATTGCATTCCTTAGCTACCTCATTTCTCTTGCTTTAAGTCTCTAACTCTTGGAAGGAAAGAGAAGCTTATTCAGGTTTTCCAGTTGAACTCATTTTTTCATCTGTTCCCTAATAATGTGAATATTATATTTTGATATATATGATGTAGTCTCTTACCATACATTTTGCTGCTGTTGTTGTTGTTAGCAAAGCATCACAGAAAGGGGGATTTTTATTAAATTATTATGTGAAAATATCTTAGCGAATGATGATGTGAGCATTCTGTGCTGATTAGATCGGAAGGTCTGTAGGTGAGAACATGAAAGTTGTGTCTGTAGAGGAATGAGTCCTGAACAGAATGCCATTGGACTGAGCTCCTTTGATCTGTACTGCAAAGCTGGGTAAATGGCATTTTAGTTACCGGAAACAATTTTATCTGGTCAGAGTTTTTTCTCATAAAAACAGACTCCACCCTTGAGAAAGCTTATTTTGATTTCCCCTTAAGAATCTACAGAAACTTAAATGGTAGAAAAATAAATCTACCAGGACACCTGTCTATTAGAAAAATTGAAGAGCTTTCTTTTTATTATAAGATTAGTGGAGCAGACTTAAGGCTGTTCCCTGGGTCATGTATGGTAGTTCTGCAGTTTGGGGAACATGGACCCTGCATTATTTTTCTGGATTGTTGTGTCTTCTCTCCCTATCTCTGCAACCATCACTGCCACTGTTGATGCTGTTACTAAGAGAAACAAGCGAGGGTCTGGGAAAAGTGTGTAGTTGTCAGTAAGATACAATTCCAATGGGAAACTAATAGTCAACATTTCCTTAAGTACTTACTATTTTCAAGACACAGTGTTTAATACTTCAAATGAAAAAATTTGTTATATTTCTTAGCACAGTATTTTAGGTTAATCTAGTCAAATATCTGCTATTTTGAGCCATGAAATATATGATCCTAATTTTTTCGTTCCATTCATTTTCCCAAGTTACTAAACTTGGTAAGAAAGTATATAGTCCTGAGCTTTACAATACCCTTTCTATTAAATTATATTTATCTACCAGAGATTTAGCTCAAGTGGTATCAAACCTACCTTGCAAGCACAAGGGCCTCAGTTTGATCCCCAGTACCACACACACAAAATTATATTTATCCTTAAATTAGTTTTCTCTTACTAAAAACTCTGATTTAATACGAATAGGGTTTATTGTCACTGCTGTTCCCAGTTGGAGAGACTGAAATCTTGAAAAATTGAGTAACTTGTCCAGACCTACATAGTAAATAAGTAGGGTGTCCAAGGTTCCTATTTAAGCAGACATACTCCAGAGATGCATAGCAAACAAAGTGTGCACTGGAGCAAAAAAATATAAGGCGGGGTAAATATTGACAGAGTCATCGGTGGTAATAACATATTTTGAGGACTCATTCTGGAAAATACAACAGAACATAGTTTTTACAATTATGTTGCCAATTTTATGCAGTGTTGGTAAAAGCAAACTGACATAGCCATTTTAAAACTTTAATTGCCTGCAGTCAAGGCCTTAATAGGTCATGTCTGTGATCCAGTATATAGATCCAATTCGAGGAATCCAATGTAAGGAAATAGCAAATATTAGCATAAAGATATTAACTTGATACTTATAAAACTTAGCAACAAATAGAGTGATTTCAGTGTAGCAGATGTGTGTGATAGCCTTTCTGTAGCCATTAAAGTAATATTGTTAAAGTTTTTAATGGCATGGAGAATACCAATGAAAACAAGGCATCTAACTATAAGTTATTTTACTGTAAAATGCACATTTGCATGTATACACCCAGCTACATGCATTAGTTAATAAAACAGAAAACACTCTTAAATGGTGAATAGATATCCTCAGATGCTTTTCTTCCTGTAACTTTCATATTTCTTACAAAAAAACATATGTTGTAAAATATTTAAAGCCACAAAGTAAAATGACTAATGAAAATAAAGCCTTCATCAAAATATTATTAGTTCAGAATTATTGTATGTTAAGATTGTACTTGTACAGAAAAGTCTGTATAAGCTGTGGTATGTTGGAAGCTCATCAAATGAATAATGTTGTAGAAACTTGATTGTCTCGCTTAGAAAAATAGAAAGTTCATTACAACCATACGGCAGTCTTTAGACCTGGAAGGAAATCACGGTACAAAGGCTAAGTGCAGAGAATCCATCTCCACCCCTGCTATGCTCTTTGTGACATTGAATAGGTTATAAAATGAGGACAAGAGTTCTGTTCCCACTACTGAAAATAGGAAATTTTCAAATAAACATTCACTGGATTTTTCCTTGAAATTATACAAAAAAAGTGAAAATATCTATGAAGTTAGGGGAGACCTAAACCCAGAGAGGAGGGCACTCAAAGGTAGAGGCCTGAGCTGACCTGGACTTCCAAAGAGGTTCCAGCTAGAGGGAGCCACAGAGGTTTTTCACATGCCCACTGGCTTTATGCTGCCCCAGGATAATGGTATCGCTGATGGCATCACAAACTGTTGAGAAAGTCAGCGCCTGCTTGGACCCCTGACATATGGGTTGTGTCATCGTAAAGTAATTCTGCAAATCTAGCTTTTTCCATGTAGCTTTACAGAATATATGCAGAAATCTCTTCAATAGCTTCCTCATTTATGTCTTTGCCAGTTGCCTAGGAGGGAATTGCATAAAGTTTCATCAAGAAAAGGAAACTACAGAGAAATATATTTAAATGAACCATTTTGGACACTATGATCCAGATTAGAGTGCTATCTGATACTAGTTTACTTTCAGTACTTTTTGAATACGTGTTTGTTGAAAATGTTTGCGTTTCATAAAGAATGTGTAGCTTTGCGTGTATATTTATAAACATTAAACTCACATCAATCCCCATGGAGAGGTGAAGGAGTAAGAAGCCCCTTCTTTCCCCCAAGAATGTGTGTGGGAAGGAATGTGTGAGAGATAGCTTAAGTGAAAAATTATCCCAAGACATTTGATGGCTTATCCCAATGCTTTTTTTTTCTGTGCTGCTAGATAAATGCATTTGCACAAAGGTAGCCAAGTTTTATGTTGTTCAAACTTGGATCTTCTTTTTGTTAGAGTAAAATGATGACCCTTGTATCTTAACCAAAACCACCTAAAACTTAGGCTTCTATTTGTGTAGACATAAGCTCTTTCATTCCAAGACACCGATAGCAGCAGAATGACTGTATCTTGTAGCGATGTTACTACACCTTTTTGTGAGGAGGGGGAGAGTCATCTGTACTGACAGAACTGTATTTTCAAGCATTTAAATGCTTCCTGCTATAGCTCATTGAAAATACAGCTTTGGTGAGTCATGTATAAGCCTGAAGAAATACTGGTGCTTTTACAAAGAAGGCGAGAGTTTGTCACTGCTATGATGGTGCATACCTCAAATCTATTCTTGCCCTCCATAAGCTGGATGCAATCCAAAGCCAGCTGTAATCACTTGGACTGATTTATTTGAACTGGCAGAACTCATATTGGTATACTCTGAATGTTCCCTTATGATATACTCCTACAGAGAAGAAGGTAAATGTAGTAATTAGGACTGCATTATTGTATGACTAGCACTATGCAAAAAATATGGAGCCATTTCCAATACAATTTTTCTACGGAAAAAGTCCAGCTCTGCTTCAAAGTTTTTGTTTTGTTTTGTTTTGTTTTTGTTTTGTTTTTATGGACAGATTACAAACACACAGTAAAATAGATTGGCCAAAATATCTTACAAGATACAAAATCTGGTTTGATATCCAATGTCTGTTTTAGCTAGCAGTTTGCGCATCCAAAATTGCCCTTAACCAAGGTTTTTTTTAAACATCTTGAGAGAGTATTTCAGTGACTACTGAGTTTCTACTCCTGATAGCATGTTAGTATTGGAAAGCTGGAAAAGCCAGCACCTTGACAGACCAGACTATCAAACGGCTTCCTAAGGTCCAACCAGGGGAAGTTACCAGCAAGGAGAATAAAGAAAAAACACAGCTCCTTCCTTGTCCTGCCCCTTCAGCCAAATACACTAGAAGCATTACTGGGTATGGTAACGAGTCCATCTCCCAAAGTCCTTCTCACGGTGAGCCCCCAGAACCTTGTAGAAGAGGTGTACAGCGAGCGAGGTGTAGGGGTTCAGTATGTCCTGGGACATTACTGTAATACAGTGGACATTTTAAGTCTCACTTTCACTGTTATTTACAGTGATAATCTGATAGTCCTGACCCATCAATAGAGTCTTCCATCTGTCACTGTGCTTTCTTAGTCACAGTTTTCAACACACCTCAGTATGGTGAGAAGAATACAGGCATTAATGTTAAACAGATCTGGAATGAAGTGCAGATTTCATTGATAACTTCTTGATACTGGATAAGCTCCTTAATCTCTGGTAGCCCGTTCCAATTCTATGACAGTAACAAAAATAAAGCCCAATTCATAGATTATTGTGGGACTTTAATTAGATCAACTATTCAAAATGTTAATTAAGTGCTTGATACTTAATAGGTAGTTGAATTGCTTTTCAGAAACAGAGGCAATTCATTATTATTTCAGGAGTATTAAAGTTTTATCATTCTTTGGGGGCTTTAGTGATAAAGCTGACATTTAAATCTAATGGCCCCTGAAATTACTGTACCAAAAGAACATACTCACCCTGCATGGAATAGTGTTTACTCTGTTGCTCTTTATTTTCTGTGGAGTATCAATTTTACTTTCATCTTCACTGACCGGAGATTTTCAACACCCACTATTCCACTTTTTTGTGTGTGAGTTAAGATAACCCTGTGTTTTCTGTTGGGAACCTTCCCAGGAAATTCTTCCTACCTGAAATACCTTTGGACATTTCACAGATCAAAACTGGATGGTTCTGGCAAACCGTGAAGTATTTTATGACTGAGCTGGGGCTAAGGGCGGGAGTAGGTTGGATCACAGTGTGAAATGGCATGCCGAAGCAGTCCATTTATTACCCTCACAGGTAGGTACTGTTCTAGTTTTTTGTTTTGCTTTGTTTTTTGAGACAGGGTCTCGCTTTGTAGTTCAGGCTAGCCCTGAGCTTCGCCTCAAACTCACATCACAGCAATCCTCCTGCCTCTGACTCCCAAGTGCTGGGATTACAAGCATGAGCCATCACGCCCGGCACTGTGGTATGTGGAGCTAATTGCTGCTGGGCATGACTCTCCATGCCCAGTATTGTATATAGTTACTGAGGAATCAAACCCCAGCCCCTCTGCTTGCAAGACAGGTGCAGGAACCACTGAGCTAACTCCCTGGCCAGGAACTGTTCTCGTTTAAACTCAGTAAAGAGGACCTCCAGCTCCTCTTACTGAAAATAATCTGTTCACTTACTTAAATTTCACTTTTTATGAAGGAATTATTTCTTGAGATATTTTAATATTTTCAATTTTAATGTTAACCCCAAAGTTATTGTAATATGTTATGTTCAGTGAACTTATTTTATTTATAAGTCATGTAGAATTCCTGTCACACAGATGATAGAGATAAGAAAAGATATTACAAGTAAAATGAATAACAAACTCTGACAGGATATAGCAGTCCCTTATATATTTTTCTTACTGGGCACTGACATTTTATTTTTGTTTATTCTTTAGATGAGGTTTTACTAAATTACTCAATCTGGCCTTGAACTTGCAATCTGACCAGTTCAGTCTCCTGAGGAGTTGGGTTCCTAGTATGTACCTGTATACCTACTTCTGTTGTGCCATGTTCGTGAGTGTCTCTATACCAAGCTTGTATATGCAAAGCATAAATTAATTGTTTTCAGTCATGGACTATATTTACCAAACATTGACAGGGTTCATGGCACTAAATAATTTGTATGCATCTTTTCATGTACTGTTCCCATCAGTTCAATAAGTTTTTTGCCATTATATCCATATAACACACAAGAAAGCTAAAACTTAGAAAATTTGTGAAACTTAAGTCTACTAGGATATAATAACAGCATATACACCACAAGCATGTTTTCCTAAAATGCTGACCAAGGATTGCCAAGAACTTCAATTCTAGGAAGCTGTCTGACCCCAAAACCTAGAGTTCACTTCAGTGTATTTCCCATTCCCTGTTGCAGTCAGCCTTGTTAGAAAGCCTCAGGAGGGATACAGAGGACATAAGCCCGCCATAGTGTAGCCCATTAAACACCCTAACAGTCCAGAAATGGTATTGCAGTATACTTTTGTTCAGAGGCACATCATTTAGCAAGTGTTTCTATGTTTTAGATTAAGAACTGAGACACCGAGGCACTAAAATATCTCATAAATCTTGTTGTTAGTTGAGCTTCCGGTTTTGCATGTGTTAACAGTGAGATATCCAAGTAATATGGTTTATGCAACATGCAAGTGTATTTCTGAACCTGACTTAGTTCCAAGTTCTTGTAAATTCCCAACCCCCAGGGAAGATAAAGAATTAGAGAGGACACACTCTTATAGCATGGGCTAGTAGAGTCATCCCCCTTTGTGTGGAACTTGGTTGTATGACAACCCCAGGATACACCAGAAGCTGGGCCTTGAATCCTTGTTGAGGAGCTACGTGATACTTCAAGTGAACATAAAAACCTGCAGTGTCTCCCATTGGTTGTCTACTTGGGAAAACTGTCAGTCCTCTGGCATCTGGACCTTGTTACTGTTCTGTGTAGTTTTCTATTGCACCATCCTTTTGATTAGAGATAGGCTGTTCTGGACTGGGCTGGGGTGGGCTGGACTGTTCTGGATAGCCTGTGGTAATCCCTAGAGGACTAGAAATTTGATTCTTACATTTCTTGGAACCTGGTTTTGTTTCTCTATTTAATATTTATAATTAAAAGGTATGGTGAAGTATAAAATAAAATTTTATTTCCTTGTGTTCTCCATAAATTTTTACAATATTTAACTCCATTTTCCCTTTAGGCCTTAAAACACAGTCTTGGAATCTTATAAAGTTTCAAAAACCCATTCTCTGTATAGAGCTTTTCATGCTATTGCCACCTTGTAAAATAGTAAAAGAAATTGCTAAATATACCCAGTATGAGTAATTAATGTTGCTATGAGATCCTAAATGTTTTGTTTCTATTTCTTCTCAGCTCTTACATTTGGAAAGATTGTCGTACTCTTTCAAAGTTTTAAATTCAAATTCATTTTTATGATATCATCGTATTTCTCTGCAGAGTGCTCAGAATCTCAAGTTTCATTTGTAAGCATATTGAACACATTTTCTAACATTGCCTGGAAATTTTTTCCTTCGCAGTTTATAATTGGAATGAGTAAATTTCAAAGTATAACTTCAGCTAAAACTTTTTTTTAGGAAGATAGAAAACCTAATTTCATACATTTTGATCCTTTAAAAGTAAGACTTGATTATAATGTATGTATAAAACATATCAAAATAATTTTTTTTTTAAAAGTAAGAATCAAATTCTAGTGTGCCACCCTCAAAGTTCTGTCATTCATAGGACTACAACCTTGTTCTGTCCTCTGCACCTTACTACACAACAACCTTGGGCACCCAGAGACTCAGCAGTTTGGTCTTGAGTCCAGAGTGTGAGAGTAGGCCTCACCCAGGTCTTCCACACTCTTAAGACAGTTGGATGGTACTTCTGGGCAGCCTCGCCAGTTCCGGAGAGTTTCAGCTGCTTCTCTCGTCGTGAGGGCTCAGCTTCCTCACCGGGGCCCCAGGCTTCCACTTTCCCACCATCTACCCCTTTCTTTACTTTGACAACTGTTGCTCTTCTCTGTTCCTTTGCCTTTGTTATTTCCTCTCTGTCCACATCCCTGCCAGCAGCTTTCTATGACTTTCCCTTTGTCATAGAAAGGAAGATAGAACAAAATTTTTACATTTGAGATATGGACCACCCTGTTCTTGTAAAGATATAAGCTGCTGGAGGGCAAGTGCCCTTATTAACTATCGTAGTACACTAATAAAATCCCGTGAGTCTAACGCTTTTTATGTAATCAAGTATAATTATAGGATCAAAGCAGTTACAAAAGCTAGGATTTTCTCAATAATTATATTCAGTTCACATTTTTATACTTATTTAAACCTACTTCTCATAGCTTTTAGTCATATACTCTAGGGCTATGCTTAATTCAAACTGGTACCATATTTTTTGCATTGTTGTAAACTCATCATGAGATTTCACAAGTGGGTTGCATAATTTAATTAGTTTAATGTTTATGGAAATTCTTTGGAGGTAAAATCCTTATATAAGTGCCAAGAATTATGATTGCTTTCTTCATGTAATTCCCAGGACCCAATTTCTCTTGTATGTGCTTAGTCTGTCGTATAATCAATCAAGGAAAGTTTATATGTAATAAATACCTTTGATGGTGTTTTAAAATTAGAATCATGTTTAGATCGGGGTAGATACTGATTGATTTCTGGATAATTTAATTCTGAAATTGATATTTCTTCAATCAGTTATACCTGCAGTACATGCTAACATTTGGATGCTGCCTGTCAAATTCTCTGTGTTATACTCTCAGATCGTTTTTTTTTTTTTTTTTGCTGGTAGTAGGGATCGAATCCAAGCCCTTATTCTCCCGAGGTAGACGTGGTACCACTTGAGCTAAACCCCCTTCTCAGATTACTTTTTAAATGCATCCTAAATTGTTTTACTTCTAGATTTTGTTGGAATTTTTAGTAGTTAATTCCATATAATATACTTTAAATGCATTAAGATGAATAAAAATTTTCAAATTTTAATCATTTCTGTCTTATGAAACTTTTCTTTGTTTCATCATATGGCTTTCTTTCCTTTTATTCAGACATCACTTTTCCTTAGGTGTTTGCTTCATTCTTTTGTGCAGGATCATGAAAACTATATCCTGTGTAACTGCATTCACATGTAACGCTTTGGTAAAGATGGCCAGGGGCAGTAACAATAGGCATTGCATATTTAATCTTGTTGACTTCAGGATTTTGCTTTTTAAAGTAGTCATAAGACATTTGGGAGTTTGGTTGTCCTTAGTACACAGAAAAGTGAAATCTTGGGTGGGAAAAGTAGCAGCACAGTGCATGAGCCAAAAAATAAATGTAGCAGGAGAGCGCCCAAGTGGGGTGTCAAATTCAAGCTCATCTCACTTTTGAGAAAAAGATTTCCTCTCTGGCTTTGCAGCTCAGGATAGATTGAAAATAAGCGTGGGAAGAGAGCTTGGAAGCACTGAGGTAAGCATAGGTTTTGGGTCAAGAGCAGGGTTGTAGACAGTGCAGGACAGTCCAGAGGTTTGCAGAAGTGGCTGGAGTGTCAGAGTTCAGAGAGGAAAAGGTAAGAGGCAAGTTAGATTCACAGAGCTAAGGGTAGATTAAGTCCAGTTACTTTTTTTTTTTCTTTAAATGTTCACGTGGTCATTGGACACTGAATGATTTAAGAAGAGGCATTTGACTTCTTAGCATGTCACATCACTAGTGACAAAAAGTGGCCAGGAGCTGGTGTGACATGGCAGTCTGGAGAGAGGTGCATGGAGTCTGACTTATCTGGCTTGAACTTTAAATTCATTAGTGCATTCATTCCATCATCTGTCTTTCTGTAGTAAATGTAACATTATTTTTAAACCAAAATTAGCAAAGGCATTATAAGGAAAACATATTACAAGTATGAACATAGGTGCAAAAACGTGTTCAAAGATACTACCAAACTAACTCAATAAATCTGTAAAAAATTAATTCATCCTGACCAACTGTGATTTATTCCACAAATGCAAGGCTACCTTAACATGTGTAAAATGAGTGGTTTAATTCATTATATTACAAGAAAGAAGAAAACCCACGTGATAAAGAAAAAGCATCTGATAAAGTTCACACAAAGGAAGTCTGATAGCACATTAGAATAAAGTATATAGATGAAGACCCTTGCTTGCAAACTCCAGCCTACAGTGTAAATTCATTTCACAATGGTTACTACTTTCTCTTCCCATCACTAGGAGGAAATACCTGAAACCCACAACTTTTAAAGGAGAGGTTTATTTTGGCTCATGGTTTCCAATGAATTCAGTCTATGGTTGGCCAGTTCCAAAGCAGTAACTGAGGAAAGAGTGGGGGACAAGTCAGACCCCAGTGACCACCTCTTCTGGCCAGGCACCCCTTCTGACAACATTCAGCTCCTGAGCCCCTCAGTGGATGAGTCCACTGGTCACTGCAGTGTCCTGTGCTGTGTCCACTTCCCAAACACAGCGAACTCTGGGGGAGGGGAGGGCATTTTAGATCTAAATTATAACCACTTTTCTGGCATGTAATAATTTTTATTTATTTTTGCTAGCTGTGAGTATAGGATGGTACTGCCATGTTGGAAAACTGGCAGTATTTATAAAATTATACACACCCACTCATAGACTCAGCAGTTGTCCTGACTATAACCTAAGAGTAAATTAAATAAATGTGTCCACACAAAAATCTTTCTGACTCTACATCGCACCATCATTCCCAGATATCCAAACTAGAAACTACTTTTCTATGTCTAGTTGAATAAATATATAGATTATTATACTGCATAACAAGAGAAAAGAATCAATTCTTAGATAAAACTACGTATCTCAGAAATATACTGAGTGAAAAAAGAAATCCAGAGTAAAAAGGAGGAGGGGATATTATTGCTGGAGAGATGTCCTTGGACAAGAAAGGAGAGAAATCTCTCATGATGCTCCTGAGCTGATTGTGAAATACAGCTGTCACTATATATTGAGTAAATTATATTTTAAAAAGTAAAGAAATCTAAGAGTACATACTAATTTATTTCATTAATATGAAATTTTAGAAGAAGCAAAATCAGCAACAGAAAGCATATCCATGGTTGCCAGGGAACAGGGAAGAACAGTGGAGAAGGGAGTAGATGTGGGGCAGAGGAGGGCTCCAAGGAGGCATTCTGAATGCAAGTGGAGTGGCCTATTGTTGTGGACCATTAGTGCAACCCACCCAACTCCACGCTGTAAAGTGATTGTACCATGTTGTGTGTAAGTTATCCCTCATAAAGTTAATTTGAGAAATGAAAACTATTAACATGTCTTTAAAGGTCACAGTAAAAGTTGGATCAGAGAAGAGCATGAGCCTCTGAAGAGCATGCACTTTTTTAAAAAATTGGTGCACACCTGCAGTACGTGTTTACATTCCTTGTGGGGAGTGGGCCGACGTGCCAACACATCTTCAGTCCCTTTTCAGCCCCCTCCTCTGTCCTCTCCTCCTCCTCCTCCTCCTCAATCCCCTTCCAGTTTGAGAAAAGTTTATCTCCCTACCCATCTGCTGTTCTGCTCTTGGCTTATAGTTTGAGTTTCTTGTGGGGTGCACTCTTACCCTGCCAACCACAGGTCTGGCCTGTGACTTGATCCTAGGTGCCCAAAAGACATTTGAAAGCGGTACCTATATGAAGATGGAATAAGACGGCACTTAGTCTGGAGTAGAGGAATGAAGCTCCCTGGAATTCACCAGCAGGGCTCAAGGCAAGGTTCAAGTCTGTGCCAAGACTTGGTGAAGCTGTAGGATATAAAATTTTATTTTGAACTTGTCTGACCTAATATTTATTTCTCTATCAGAGAGGAATGTGTTCGGTGTAATCCACCACGGCTGGAATTGCAGATCAAGTCATTTGAATGACAAAGACAGGGATTCAGGTGATTAACTGTCTGCGAGCACGTCATACAGGAAACGATTTTATTGAAATAACCTGAGGAGCCTGTGTTGGTAGTTTTAATAAAATCAAGCCTGACTCATCTCTCGAGGACCAAGATGATAGCAATAACATCTTACGCTTGAGGAGTATTTTAAGATTGGAAAAGTTAGGTTCATATTTATACTTACGAAGAAACAGACTTGGTATATAAGTTATATTTTAGCCCCATGGAAAATGTTAATATTTTTATTTGCCTTCTCTATGTTAAATGAATTGCCTTTATATCACTTAACTCCATAAATGTTAAATTCCCAGTATTGCCATAAAGGTACTTTTATAGGGTTGATTATATCCTATTGCAGATCTAGAAGAAATTGGAGTTAAGATAGTCTACTTTCCTCCCCCCCACCCCACCCCCAGTGCTAGGGCCTAGCATTTGCCAGGCAGGCCCACCACCACTGAGCTGCATTCCCAGCTAAAATACAACTCCAAATTGTTAGGCACATCCTATTTGTAGAGTAAAATTTTGCACATACAGTTATGTAGTTGTCATTCATTATTCTTTTTACTCTTTAGTATCAGTGATCATTTCTGATGTAACTCTGGTTTGTTTTTTAGATTTAAATGGAAAAACATAATTTCCTTCCTAAGACTCCAGTTAGACCTGTGGTCTGTGGGTCATCTTTACAAAAGTAGTTAAAACACTCAACCAGGACATAGTTTCATTTGGACATTGAGAAACTCAAACTGCTTTGGGATTATTGGTGAAAAGGTGTTATTAATCTGTTTAGCTTTGTCATTGCCTCTTTAATCTTTCTAAGCGGTGAACAGCGTGAATGAGGGGAGCCAGACTGTTGGCAGTGAGGCCTTTCCCTGAACTCATAATCTTATTGGCAAGGACTTAGCTGCTACCTTCTCCGCTGAAACCATCTCAACCAGTGTTCTCCCTTCTGGACTTTGATCGCCTTGCAATCTTTAACCGAGGAGGAAAAAGACAAACTGAATTTTTTCTCTTTTTTCAGTATCAGGAATCGAACTCACAACCTTGCAAAGCAGGAATAGTGCCACTGATCTAAATCCTTAGTGCATAACCAGGTTCTAAAGAATGGTATCAGCCACTTACTTATGCTTGTTTGCAAGGAAAGGGGATGTTTTCTCAAAGAGTAGTTTGATAAATGAATCCATATCTAATCCTAAAATCTCTTTTACTTTATGCAGGAGTATTTTTTAAGTCTTTGCAACTATTTATATTTACTGATTTACCAGTACATTATGTACTGTCATCCTCTTTCTTAAATTATGTTTGCAGTTAGATTGATTTGTACATGAAAAAATCAGAATAAATATTTAAAATTAACATAATAGCTTTAGAAAATAATTTTTTATTTTATTGCAATATTAAATGACAATTGGTCACTGAGATAGAGCCATATAGATGTTTGCTTATAGGTATGATAGGCTTATAATAAATTACTATACAGTTTCTCTGAACTGTGATTTTGATGGGCAGAGTAGTGCTCTTTTCCCTGAAGATGTATGATCCTAATATGTGGATCCTGTAAATATCACCAGAGGTATCTTTTTTTGATATAATTAAGGCAAAGACTTGAAATTATCCTGCACTATCCAGGTGAGTTCTAAATGCTGCCACAATAACCTGTCTACAAGAGAGAAATATGTCAACACATACAGAAGAAAAGAAGAGAAAATACAAAGACTGGAGCAGTGAGGCTGGAAGCTGACAAACACTAATCACAAAAACCTGTCGAACAATACAAATGCATTTCCCCATGACCTCTGGACCATCTCATTTAGTAGCACACACCACCCACAAGACAGTGGAGAGTGCTGTATCAGTACAGATAGTGCAAGCTTGAAATGAAAGGGATGGAGACGAGATGAAATGTTAAAAGGCTGTTGAATGTCCAGAATTCTATAGGCAAAATACAGACTTTAACTTAATCAGATACAAATGCGTGCTCACTTTTTAGAAAAAGAAAAATGACTCCCAGGATTAAAAGTGTGAGGCCTGTGCCCTGGCCTTACAACCCTCTCTGCTGGATTCTGAAATTACTTGATGTGAGTGATGCCGTACTTCCTTTGGTGTTCTTTTTTTTTTTAATTGGATTGAAACTCAGAACAGTTATACTATGCCTGTGGCAGCATTGTATTTTGGGAGAAGACTGTTTACTTTTCACTTTCACAAATCACCAGATAGAGAGGAATTTTCCCTGGAATAGATCGTGCCCAGAATCATCCTCCATATCTGACTTAGGTGTTTCGATGATGAGATTTAGCACTTCTAGATGACATTCTAATAGGTCGGGGCATTGGAGCCATGGAATAGGCTGCATTATTATTTATTTTTTTAATTTTTTTATTTTTTTAGGTTTTTTGAGACAGGGTCTCGCTTTGTGGTTCAGGCTGGCCTTGAGCTCAGCCTCAAACTCACATCACAGCAATCCTCCTGCCTCTGCCTCCCGAGTGCTGGGATGACAGGCATGAACCACCATGCCCAGCACTGTGGTATGTGGTACTGGTTGCTGCTGGAGTGAGTCTCCACACCCAGTATTGTTATGTGGTTACCAGGGATCAAACCTGGGCCCTTGTGCTTGCAAGACAGACTCCAGAACCACTGAGCTAAATCCCCACCGCTAGCCTACATTATTTTACACATGGGATAGTTGCAAATATTTGGAGTCTAGAGGTTGGACTGTGGTGGGAAGAATAATCCCCATGCCCCACCCTCCACCCACCTCCAAAGATATCCGGTCCATATCCTATTTGTAAACATAAGCTTATTTCTAAAACATTTTGAGATTGAGACTGGGAAATTATCCTGAGTTACTAACTTGAGTCCTATTGCTAGAACAAGTGTCACTGTGGATTATCTCACTCTTCATAGTTCTTGACTATATTTGGTTTATAATCTTAGGGAGAAGGCAGCCACTAAACAATAAGTACACAGAAGTACATTATTTGTGAGCTGCCTCTGAGAAGTGCGGTAAAAGCTATTACAAGAAATGTCAAGAGAAGCCTCCTTGAGTGGAGTGTCCAGGCAAAGCCGTGCTCAGACAGGTGATTGGCATTGAAGCTAAAATGTGAAGAATGAGTATTTTCTTTTTGTCATTCTTGGCTCGGTGCTCATCCTTCTCCTTTTACCCTCCCTCTGCCCTGACTCCCGTCCTGCTCCCCTTCCTCTCTCCAGGCCCCACTCGTGCTTCCCCCAGGTCCTCTGGAGCACCCACCTCCTCTGGCCAGTGACTGCTGTCTTCCAGCCTCCTTCCTTCTTTCCACCCCCAATCCTTGGACTAACAGCAACCCGCTTTCCCGAGAGGCCATCTCATCTCCCCTGTAGCTCACACTAGGTACCTGTTTTTATTCTCCTAACATCTGGTGTCGTGAGTTCATTCAGTGAGGGTCATTATTCTCCTTGCTGCCCAATTATTACATTAGGTCCATTTGGTCTAAATTCTTGTTCTGTCAAGACTTCATAGCTGGCTGTACCCATCTCTCCTCTTCTACCATAAAGTCACTTGCCAGCCTTCTGGTCGCTCACCCTCCTTCCCCGAAGGTTCAGCTCCCAGCCCCTGTTTGGCTCCCCCAGTGCACCACTTGCTGCTGTCTGTAAGTGACCTCAGAACCCAACTAGATGGCTCATCTTGTCTGTGGTAGGCAGAGCACTACCTTGGCCTTTTTGTCTTGAGAGTGTTTCCTTTAAATTCTATGTCCTGTTTTTATTAGCACATGTTAATTGTACAAGTTAATGGATTTCATTTTCATACCTGCATATATTTTGATCACATCATCCTTCCCTAGGACCCTCTGCTCACCTCTTTCTACTTTAATTTTTTCCCCTTACATTCAAGTGACAGAAAACATGTACTACTTGTCTTTCTGACACTAGCTTGTCTTTCTTAATATGATAATCCAGTTCTATTCATTTTTCTGGAAATGACATGATTTTGTTCTTCATGGATGAATAATATTCCATGGTGTCTCTGTGCTACAATTTCTTTGTTTTCATCCATTGCTGAGCACCCAGGCTGGATCCATAACATGACTGTTGCTAATCATGCTGTGACTGAAAATCATAGGTTAGTAGTAACTGGATATACTCACTTTAAATCTTTAGGATACATATGTAAGAGTGCACACCTGGATCATGCAGTACTTCTGTTTATAAATTTTTGAAGAATTTATGTACTGTTTCTTATACTGGCTATTCTAATTTACATTCCCACCAATGGTACAGAAGGGTTCTCTCTTTCCATTGTCCTTCCCAGCACTGGTTATCTTTTGTGTTCTTAATAATAGCTATTATTGGGCCAGGGATTTAGCCCAGTGGTTCCAGCACGTGTCTTGCAAGTGCAAGGGCCGGGGTTTGATCCCTGGTAACCACATACAGTACCAGGCATGGAGACTCACACCCAGCAGGAATCAGTACCACATACCACAGTGCTGGATGTGGTGGGTCATGCCTGTAATCCCAGCACTCGGGAGGCAGAGGCAGGAGGATTGCTGTGATGTGAGTTTGAGGCTGAGCTCAGGGCCAGCCTGAACTATCAAGCAACACCCTGTCTCAAAAAACCTTTAAAAAAAAAAAAAAAAGCTACTATTCAGTGTGATTTTTGACTTGACTTTCCCTGATGGCTAAAGATATTGCACATTTTTTCATATGTTCATTGTCCATAGATACATGTCTGTTGTACATAGAAAAGAGTCCACTGAGCCCATTCAGCCACTTACTGATTGGTTTACTTGTGGGGTGCCTTTGTGTTTTTGGTTTTTTGTATTATATATAGATTCTGGATATTAATCACCCAGAAGAATGGCTGGCAAAAATATTCTCCCCTTCTGTAGGCTGTCTTCACTCTGTTGATTGTTTCATTTTCTGTGCAAAAGTTTTTCATTTGATGTAATTTCTTTTGTCAATTCTTGCTATTATTTCCTAAGTTATTCGAGCTCTGTTCAGGAAATTGTTGCCTATACTAGTATCTTAAAGTATTTTCCTACAGTAGTTTCAAAGTTTTAGGTCTTATCTATCTTAAGGATCGGAATCCATTTTGTGATGGGGGGGGTACTAGTACACAGTGATCTAGTTTCAGTCATCTCTCCGTGGATGGTGGATGTCCGGTTTTCCAGCAGCATTTATTGAAGAAGCTGTCTTTTCTCCACCAGAGGGATGGCTCCTTTGAAAATCAGCCAGTGGCAGATGCTGGTTTTATTCCTGTCCTCTGTCTTAGCCCAAGGTCTACATGTCTGTGTATGTGCTGGTGTTCTTACAGCGGCTGTCTACATTATCCCATCAGCTGTTTTAATGGCCCCCACAGTTTTCTTTCTGCTCGGGATTGCTGTGGATATCTGGGATCCTTGTGCCTCCATATAAATTTTAGGGTTATCTTTCCTGTTTCTATGTTTACAAGAATGTAATCGGTATTTTGATAGGAATTGTCTTGAATCTGTAGATTTTTTAATTTTTTGGTAGTGTGGCCATGTTAGCAGTATTCTAATTTTTGAAAAAGAGAAATCTATCTTCTAGTTCGTGTTTCTTCAGTGTTTTATCATTTTCATTGTAGAAGTCTTTTACTTCCTTAGCTAGGTTTAATCAAATGTTTTAGCTATAGCTTATGGGATTATTTTCTTGATTTGTTTCTCAGCAAGTTTATCATTAGTATAGGAAATCTACCAGTTTCTATGTGTTTATTTTATATCCTTATAACTTACTGGACTTTTTAAATCAGTTCTAAGAGACTTCAAATACTCTTAGGGTTTTCTAAGTGTATAATCATAATCTACAAATGCACAATTTGAATTTCTCGATTTTTATCTCTTTGACCTGATGGCTACTGCAGCTAAGGTTTCTAGCACTGTATTGAAGAAGTACGATGAGAGCCTGTCACACACACATACACACACCCCATCTCATTTTTGAGTTTAGATGAAATGCTTCCTGGTTTTCCTCCATTTGGTATGATATTGGCTGTGGTTTTATTATATGTAGCCTTCATTTTGTTGATGTATGATACTTTTACAACTAATTGGTTCAGGGTTTTCATGAAAGGACACTGAATTTTTTCAAAAGCTTTATCTGCGAATATTGAGGTTATTATGTGATTTTTGTCCTTGAGTTTTATGTGTGTGATACATTATGCTTATTGATTTGAGTATGTTGAACCAGCCTTGATCTTGGGAATAAACCAGCTCTATCACAGTGTATGTCCTTCTAATGTGATGTTGAATGGGAGTTGTGAGCATTTTGTTGAGCGTTTTTACATATGTATTCAGTAAAGGTACTAGCCTGGGCCTGGGTTTCTGTTGCTGTTTCATCTCTCGGTCTTTGGTCACAGGTTAATGCTTACTTCGTGGGGTGAGTTGGAAGTGTTCCCTCCTTTCTAAATTATGAAATGCTTTGAGGAACATTGGTATTAGCTGTTTTAAAATTTGGCAGTGAATTAATCCAATCCTGGGCTTTTCTTTGTTGAAAGGTTTTTGTTTATCATTTTATTCTCATTTCTTACTGTTTATCTGTTGAGATATTTTAATATCATCTTGATTCACTTGATTCATATTTGTCTAAACATTTATCAATTTGTTTGGCATCTTCCAATTTATTGACCTATAACTTTTTCACATATTTGCCTTTAATCTGATCAGCTAGTCTTACATGTTTGAATTATAGAATTCAGATTATTATTATTATTATTTTTTTTTTTTTTTTAGGTTTTTTGAGACAGGGTTTCACTTTGTGGTTCAGGCTGGCCCTGAGCTCAGCCTCAAACTCACATCACAGCAATCCTCCTGCCTCTGCCTCCCGAGTGCTGGGATTACAGGCGTGAGCCACCACGCCTGGCACTGTGGTATGTGGTACTGGTTGCTGCTGGGCGTGAGTCTCCACGCCCAGTATGGTATGTGGTTACCGGGGAATCGAACCCGGGCCCTTGCGCTTGCAAGACAGGCGCCGGAACCACTGAGCTAACTCCCCAGCCCTAGAATTCAGATTATTTTTATTTGGGGTTATTATTGAAATATATTGGTTCCTGTCATTTTGCATTTGGTTGTTTTGAATGATCTATGTTCTTCTTTTTCCTTTATTCATCATTCAGGTTTGATTTTGTGGGGGGCAGAGGGACACCTATTTGATTATATACTCTTTTAGTGAAGTTTATTCTTTCCTGTGCTCTTGTGGTTGTGTTATCTTGTTTCCTCATCTGGGTATAAAATTTGGGCATCTTCTGTGATATTGGTTTAGCAGTCATAAACTATTTGAGGTTGATGGTTTAATGAAATAGACATGTTTGATTGTTTCCTACTTCTCATTTGCTTATCTACTCTTCTAGTGGAATTTACACTTTCCTGTGCTTTCATGATTGTGTTTATCTTGCTTTCTTATCTAGGTCTAAGATTCAAATAGCTTGTATAGTGCTATTTTAGTGGGCATGGATTGTTTTAATCTATGCATACCATTAAAGTCTTCATTTCTCCATTGATTTTGAAGAGTAATTTTGCTAGATACAGTAATCTAGGCCAGCACTTACTTTGTCTCTGGACTTCAAATATATGTCTACATCCCCTCCTATATTTAGATTTTCTGCTGAGAATTTTGTTATTCTGATGGGTTTACTTTAAAAGTGACTTGATGTTTCTCTCTTGCATTTTTAACATTTCAGAACAATTTTCCTTGTTCAGAAATTTTGGCAGCTTAACCATACTTTGTCATAGAGAGTTTGCTTTCTATTTACTTGGGCTTCTAAATGCCTCCAGTATCTAACATCCATATCATTCATGAGATTTGGCAACTTTTCTGCTATTATTTCACTGAATAAGTTTTCTGTGCTGTTAGCTTAGTGTCTTAATTCTTTTATAAACATGTACATACATTTGGTGTTGTCTCAGATGTATGTTTTGGTTGTAATTTATTTTTTATTATTGAATGTTTTGGTTCATCTATGTCAACTTTATGATGATAGTTTTCTACTTCGTCTAACCTAATGGTGAGTTTTCAACTGAGTATTTTATTTAATTTACAGAGCTTTTTATTTCCAAGATTTTTGTTTGGTTCATTTTTAGAATTTTTTAAAAATTACTCTTTCATATCTTGCATTACCTTCTTTGATTCATTCATATATTTATTTGTATCTTTTAATTTACTGATCACTTTTAGCATTGTTCCTTTAAATCATTTGAGTAGAATTGCATCTACTTATATGTGAGAAGTTAGTTACTAAGAGTTAAGGATTATAGAGGAATCATGTTGTGTTTTCTTCATATTTGTTATATTTCTGTGGTGATATTTGCATATCTTTTACTTTTAAGTGATAGTTATTTTATGAACAGTTTTCTCTTGATGATATGTCCTGAGATATTTTTTTTTTGTTTTTTAGTGTTCACTTTAATTCTAACTGACCTTAATAGTATTTCTTTGACTGATTAGAGAATTTGACATAGGGCTCTTGAATCAAAACTGTAAGGTCCCCTGGGGAAGGATCTTTCTGGTAGTTCAGGTAGTCGTATTGTAGACAGTGGGGTATAGGGAGTACTCATTTGTTGTTACTCCTCCAGTCTAATTGACAGTGTATAGTGTGAAGGGTATAGGAGCAGTTTATGCTGAGGCTCCTCTTCCATGTGGTGTTTGAGATCCTTGCATTGCTTCTCTCTGCTGATGTTAAGGGCATGTATGTTCAGGGGCACGTACGTCACAAATAGTCCCACATAGCTGTGTCTACTTGAAGCCAAGTTGTTGGCTAGGGATTTTTATCTCCCCTATTGATATAGGGGAAATAAATGTAACTCCCAATATGCTAAATGTCAGATATGTCACATTTGTGTTCCCCGAAGTCAAAGAATAAATTCTAAGGAACAATTGAGGTTAAGAGTAGAAAAATTTCTTAGGAAATAAGAATAGCTACTGGGAGACAGGGTCCCAAATGAGTTGCCAACAAGGCCATTTCTCAAAGGAATTTTTATAGTGCAAAATCATGAGGGATGAATACAATGTGGATAAAAACTAAAATCAACTAATAGGGTTCTAAGTCACTTAGGTAATACTGACCCAGTAGCAACAAGGGTACAATTGGTGACATTAAATTTAGCTGATAATCTGAAGTCTGACTCTTAAGTCTTCTTGGTCTTAGTGGTCTTAGTCTTAGTGGATGGAGAAGGATGGCCTACTCTCAATGAGATAATGATCCATCTATATGGGAAAGCCCAAAAGGGTGGTAATAATAATCTCAAGCTTCTGTTTAACTCAGAGAAGTATGTAGATCTGGCCATTCTGACTTTGGTCTTTTTTAGATGCACCTCCAGCCACAGCTTTCATGTGTTCTTATCCTCTGCATTGACCTCACAGCCCAGCCCCGTCTGCTTGCATACAAGATTTCTACCTAACTTAGCTGTCTATGTGACTGTTGTTTTCAGTTGAGTTATTCTCTGAGGTTTGAGGAGGACTTGGTTACAGATGGAGTAAAGTCCACTGTCTCTTAGCTGAACCAGGGGTGCAGCTCAGCAGTAGAGCCACTATACAACAAGATCAGAATATCTGGCAGTCTTCAATACCATGTAAAGTAGAACACAGATAATGATCACAACTAAAAATACAAACAGATATTTTAAAAGTGAAAAGTAGTTAGTAACTGCATCAACCAGAACAGCAAAAGCTAGAAAAATACCAGTGGTAAAATAATAGTATAGAATAAACTTTAAAAATCTAAAAGTAGGGGCCGGGGATTTGGCTCAGTGGTTTTAGCACCTGTCTTGCAAGCTCAAGGACCCGGTTCAATCCCCGGTTAACCACATACAATACTGGGTGTGGAGACTCACACCCAGCAGCAATAGCACCACATACCACAGTGCCTGGCATGGTGGCTCACGCCTGTAATCCCAGCACTCAGGAGGCAGAGGCAGGAGGATTGCTGTGATGTGAGTTTGAGGCTGAGCTCGGGGTGAGCCTGAACTACAAAGTGAGACCCTGTGTCAAAAAAAATCTAAAAGTAATAAATTAAAATTAACTGGAAAAAATGTAAAGAACATGAAGAAGAAAGGAACAAATAACATTCAAAAGGAAAAGAAAGGTAAAGATAGCCCAGGGATGTAAAAAAGAATGTAGGAACTTTTTAAATTTAAAAACTATAAAGGAAGAAAGGTTTGTTTTGGTGTATGGTAAGTAGAGATTTCAGTCCATAGTAGACTGGCTCCTTGGCAAGAGGGCATTGCAAAAGAGAAACAATCCATGGAAAAGCAGGGCAGGCAGAAGGCAGCAAAACAACATGCAGAAAGCCCTGGCAGCAGCCCTGTTTCTGTCCTTACACTCTGTTCAGAGTACCCAGCTCGAGGGTGAGTAGTGCGCACCCTCAATCCTTAATCCTAGCATTGAACCCTTCTCTTAGCATCACACCCTTAATACAGCATCACATACTGTACATCCAGCCAACACCAGAGAGTCCCACCTGTGACTAAATGAGACTGAGGAGACATCTAGATACAAGCCATAACAACATATACCAGGCACATATGATACATGGTACATATAAGAACCACACAGTAAATACTTAATAAAACAGAATACTGTCTATAGTGAGGTGGTCTATCACATAAGCAAGGGTGAACTATTATGTCAAACCATTCTTCTCATTGTGTCCCCTTTGCTATAGAGACCTTGGAGGAACAAGGGCTAAGTCTGCTAACACACACACATACACACACTTCGTACTTCTGTCTTGTTTGCCAGGTGTCCAGCTGGGGGATTTAGGACTGGAGCCAGTTCGAATAGCACTCAGCTGCCTTGCTCACCACTGTGATCTGTCACAAAATCCAAGGTTCTGTAGCAAATTTGTTCTGGAGAGATTTACTCGGTGCATTCCCAGTACAGGGCTGGCGGTACTGTGGCTGCTCTGTTTACTAGTAAGGTCCGATGCCAGATGGCTCCACTTCATGGAGAAATTGGGCAAGAGCTAGTTGCTTCTAATCTGCTGTCCTTCTTCTCCTAAAGATTATATTCATAGATTATAAACTCCTGTCCTGTTCACTTTCTTGGTGCTCATCCAGAAATAAATCATCTTCATGGAAAATTGTATCTTTTGGTCTTTCTATTTTCTGTATGTCTTGTCCATCCTTACTTTTTTTTGAGACAGGATCTCATTTTGTAGTTCACTCACTGTTTAGCCCAGGCAAGCCTTGAACTCACAGCCATCGATCTTCCTGCCTCTGCCCTCTGAGTGGTGGGATGTTAGACGTGAGTCACCACGCCCAGCATTATTGTATGTGGTTCCACCAGAGATGAAACTCGGGACTTTGTGCTTGCAAGGCAGGTGCTAAAACCACTGAGCTAAAGCCCCAGCCCCATCCCTACTCTTGATATACCAAAGTCATCTGGTCAAGTATGGAAGGTAGATTTCTCCAGAGAAAAATCAGATGACCGTTATAGGAGAAACATAAACTGAAGCTAGATGGCGCAAACAGGAGTGCACTATATAATACTTACATTGCATGTCTTTATTATATTGTGATTATTTACTGTTTTCTCATTTAAAATAAATAGTACTGAGTATCCAAACTGTGTGTGCATCAATTCTAAGGATATCTCTTTTGAAAGACATGTTTAATTAACTAGATTAATAAGCACATATTTTATTTGTTGAAGTGATGCATTCCTATTTTGCTATGAATGGTTCAAGAAATTTCCTAAGCTTCTAAGAAGAATAAATATAAACAAAAATGGCCTAAGCTGATACTAAGTGATCCATACCAATCTTATGTAAAATTTAAGAGCATATATTGTAAATAAGCTGTGAATTTGTTTGTTCCGTTTTTTTCTTCTCTGGAACTTGTCAGTGAGGCCAGCTGTCTGTCCTCCTGCGCCCAACAGGCTAAAAACCTGCCTACTCTTCACATATAGCAGAGGTATATTAAAGAAATGTAAACAGACATTTTTTAATGACAAAGCAAATGTAATTAGAAAGGCAAATCTGCTGTGGAAACATCACACCATGCATTACAAATCCAAATATAAATAATTTGGATTAGATTCACACCACCAGGCATCTCCATTAGCATAAATAACTGAGAATTGGTTGTACAAAAATAACTTCGTATAAATGCTTCCCTGTCCTTTGATCTCAGTATTTCTAAAACATTTTACTGTATTCAATACAGTTCATAGCCAAATGTTAAAACTCTTGGTTAAATATAAGATACATTGAACTCTTGACTTACAAACTCAGTTTGTTCACTAGAGCTGATGATAACTCAAGTTGGTCAATTGAAGGCTTAGACTCCTCAACACAGCCTTCAAAGTCCCTACTGTGTATATTTATATCTCAGGGTCCTTAGAGAGACTTTGGCCCAGGATCTCTTAGAGAGACTTTGGCCCAGGATCTCTCAACCCCTAATAGAAAAGAATGTAATAGTTACTTCTAGAATTCTGTAAGGGTTTAATCTATATCTGAGACCATCTCGAAGCACAAGCAGCCAGCATTCAGGTTGAAACTTAAGACTTTGGTCTTGAATTACAACTAAAACTTGGGGTCTAGGGATTTAGCTCAGTGGTTCCAGTGTCTGCCTGGCAAGCTCAAGGTCCCGAGTTCGATCACCAGTAACCACAGTGCCAGGCATGGTGACTCATGCCTGTAAGCCCAGCACTAGATAACCATATGCCACCATACCAGGTGTGGTGGCTCATGCTTGTAATCCCAGCACTTGGGAAGCAGAGGCAGGAGGATTGTTGTGAGTTCCAGGCTGAGTTCAGGACCAGCTTAAACTATAGAGCAAGAGACCCTGTCTCAAAAAAAAAAAAAAAAACTGAAACTCTACTTGTAACCCAAGTTGTTCTTTTGTCTGATCAATTGTGACTTGAAGTCCACTGTAGTCCAACATGAAAATGTATTGTAATAATAACTCACATTCATCTAGATTTGCCTAGAGTTGATTTTTCTTAAGATTTTGATAGCTTTTGCTCCAGGCATCTATATTCTCGTGAAATGTGGCTTGTGGTTGTGATATAGTATGCAGGGTAGCTGACATTTTGAGTTGTACAATCCCTGGACAGAAATTGCTTTTCTCTTCTGTCATCTCTTTTTGGTTTGTTTTCAGTCTCAGTTCGGACTGAGCGAACAAGTGAAGTCCAAGCATAATCTACTGTAAGACTGAGGTTGATTTTTTTTCTATAGTTTATTTTGGTGCTGTTGATTTAACTAAAGATATTTTTAAACTCCTCATCAAATTCTAAAAACAGTAAGTTACATTTATGTTCTGCCATAATCAGAATGGAAGATTAAAGAAATATTTATGAGCTAGAGCAAAGATTTAATATTTTCCAGAGGTAAAGGTAATTCCTTATTTATCACATTACTGCACTGTGCCATGGGCAAGTTCTGAAACAGTTTAAAGATTGTTCTTGTTTTCTAAATAAAAAAGAAATAGGCTATAAACAATTAAACACATCTCAATGTGAATATATGTGTGAAAAATACTTCACAGGGTCGTTTATTTTTTAAAGTTCCTTCAGTACACTAATAGCTTACAATTTAGTTTAACAGCTCTGTGTGTTGTAATCAAGAGTGTGAATAGGCAATCAAATATTTCTGAGAAATTCTGCTCCCCAAAGAATTTGCGGCAAGCCTGTCGCTTTGGTGCAGTATCACCTGGGACTTGTTTAGCTTCTTTCTCAATCAGATATATTGACAATAATGAGCTTAAAAACAGAATTAAGCAAATGCAGAATGGAGAAACCCAGATAGATACAGTATATGCATCAGTGTGGCTCTTCTTCCTCTTCCTCCTCCTCTTCTCCTTCTTCATTTATAAACATAGTGAATATTTTTAAATTTTATCACAGTAAAAGACATTGCCATTGACATGTTCATGACAGGCCCAAAATTTGTATGTCTCAGTACTGTGGCTCTGATTTGAATTTGACTTTTCTCAACATGCTTGAACCACTGGTGGTACATGCATGACTGTCCCGTCAGATGGCTTGTAACACTTCTCAGGGAGTTTGATTGTAATAATGCAGAGAAAGGTGTTGATTTAAAAGACTGTATGCCATCATATTAGTTTCTTTAAGAAAACATTAAAAAACTTGTAACAGCTAATTTGCAGTACAGTAGTTGTAAATGTACGTTATATATGCCAGCAGTAAGGTATATGTAGGATTTCCATGTTAAAATTTAAATAATTAATTATAAACTCCATGAATATAAATTTCTTTTTAGCTTAATGAAATAAATTTGCTGATTATTATAATTTTTAATTTGTATGCTTTGTATCAGTATTTATATTTAGCAGTAATTATTTACATTTAAGCAACTAACTAGATTCAGTATAATTTTTGGCTTTTTGTTAATTTTATTAGTAAAAAGATCAATAACAGTGATTAGATCTGTTTGTACCGGCCGTGGACACACAAACATGTACCACCAATGGTTCAACTTGGCCAGAATGTTAATCCTATTCCAAATACTTCCCTTCACTTAGAACACACTTATCCCACCATTCTTACCACTTCTGAAGCAGTTCTGGAAATCCTCTTTCATAAATGTCTACAAGGTGTTATCAAACATGATGAATCTTGCTGCTGAGTGCCATCTGGTGGCCCTCAGAGGCTTGTAAGAACACGGTGGTGTGTCCCCGTCCACTTGACTCACCAGACCTGGCACCATGTAACCGCTGGCTCTGCTCCAAAGTCAAAATGACCTTGAAAGGTAAATATTTTCAGTTAGTTCAGAACATCCCTGCAGCCACAACAGCACAAATGAAGACATTCCTGAAGGAAAACTTCCAGAAACACCTCAGAAAAGCAAGAAGGTGCATTTTGAGAGGGATTAATGGCAATGTCTTTTACTGTTATCATTTTTTAATAAATATTCTTAATATTTTTAGTCACACTTCAACTACATGTGAGAATTTTGGAACAATTTTTCATCCTAGAAGCCATTGTAATGAAAATGCTGTCATTCTTAAATCCAGCCAAATGTGTGCCATTCTGATACACCGCAAGGCCGGAATAGAGGAGAATGTCAAGAAAAGAGTCCTCTTTTAAAGAATGCAGGAAGGTCAATGTAGATAGAACGCAGAAAATGCCTATTGGACTGAACAGCTAAGAGACAAGTGATTGATAACTTTGTAAAGGACAGTTGGCAAAAAAAAAAAATTAGAGTGCTAGCCATATGACAAATAATTGAAGAGAAAATGAGACCTAAGTCAAGAGCCATTGTAGGGATGTGTCTGAGACAGACAAGAAGAATTTGCTTGGAGTAAAAAGTCCAAAGAACTAGAGCACTGTCAAGGGAGTGATGTGATGAGCAAATTGAGTGTGAAATAGAACAGAGCATAAAGTTTGCGTGCAGGGAGGTAGGTAGGCGCTACTGCCAGCTGAGGAAAGGATAGGGCAGAGGGTCCTCCTGCAAATGAATGAGGGAAGGCCAAAGGCAAGGCTTCTGTAAAAGAAATTCAGTCTCCTCTTGAGTGAATGAGAAAACTGTGGAAAGAGCTGATGAAAACTAGGCAGGGTGACCAAATATATGGTAAATATTTAAATTTTTTAAGATTTCTCACAGTACAAGGCACATTGCTGCAACCTCCTTCAGAATATTCCCCCTCCCTTCAAACACTTACCCTGTCATTCTTGTCACTTTCTGAAGCAGTTCTGGAAGTCCTCTTTGGCATCTTTTTAGTTGCACCATTATGGCTGTCTTGATGTCCTACATCAATTCAAAATATTTATCTATCATGGTCACTTTGACTTTGGTGAAGTGCTAGAAGTCCGATGGTGCCAGATCCAGTGACTACTGTGGATGAGGACACACTGTGATTTTTACAAGCTTCCTTTCTGTTGGATGGCATTGATCCAACATTCACCAAATTCTGGATCACACTTGGCAAAGACATTCAAAAAAGAAGACTTCTAGAATTGCTTCAGAAGGTAGCAAGATCAATGACATAAATGTGTTAGAAGGGGAGGGGAGTATTTTCGGGAGATTAATTGCACTGCATCTTTTTTTTTTTTTTCTAACTTAGGCATTCTTTGTATGTTTTGATCAGCCCTTACCTGGTACACTGACTGGTATACTCATTTTTTATGGGAAATGGCACAGATCCTCATGAATGGACTGCTTTTTCTCTGTCACACATTCTGTGCTCCAGTGCAAATTGCAAGGATCCCAGGACACTTTTTACGAAGAACAAAAGCTGCTTGATGAAGACCTGTTCCCTTCATGGTTCTTGGCCTGGTGCATAGAATTGGCATCACCACAGAGCCTTTCTACAGCCCTTTTATTCATTCTGCTGATGGATTAAGAAGATTGTGCATCTCTAAGAAGTTCTGTTGTCCTTTCTTTCCAAAGGGACGCAGTCTTCATTATGATTACATACGCATGCAGCAGGTATAGTTTCAGAAGCTAAGATTATGACGACCTTGAGCAGGCTAAAGCTGTTATTGACACTGGCTAAAACTATTATTTTGGTGAGAGTTTACACCAAATATTTGGTCTCATACTATATTTTAGGAAGAGAGAAAGTACTAGAGGTCATCCTGATCTTTTCTTGTCTGTTAACTGGAGATATGTGTTGTCAACCTAAAACCTACTAGCCAGGTGAAATAAAGGCAGAGCAGTTTTTTTGTTTTTTAATATTTTGTGAAATAGACATAGGAATGAATTTATTAATAGAATAACATGGTGAGAAATACTGAATAAAGTCTTGGGGTGCCTTAAGTCAGTGTGTGAATATTAAAAGAGCATCTTACACATCTGTCCACCATCTCTGTACTGCCATTGATGTTGGTATTTTGAGATCTGCAGTGTGGTTATATAAAGAAATTGTGTCACTAAAGCTCCTACTTCTATGCAACTGACTGGTTTTGTAGCTTAATAAGTAGAAAATAGGTCATCGTGATAGTATCAAAGAGCAAACACTCTTCTATCTTTTGTCATGAGTGGTGCTTCAGCCACTGCTTGCTTCTGCAGTTTCACATGTAGAATTCCATCCTCCTTATATGAAGATTGAGATGCATGAACAAAACATGACAGGGCCGGGGATTTAGCTCAATGGTTCTGGTGCCTGTCTTGCAAGTTCTCAGACCCAGGTTTGATCCCCAGTAATCACATACAACAATAATGGGCGTGGAGAATCAGGCCCACCAGCAATCAGAACCCCATACCACAGTGCCGGGCGTGGTGGCTCACACCTGTAATCTCAGCACTTGGGAGACACAGGCAGGAGGATTGCTGTGATGTGAGCTTGAGGCTGAGCTCAGGGCCAGCCTGAACTACAAAGCGAGACCTTGTCTCAAAAAAAAAAAAAAAAGAACAAAATGTGAGAAAGCAAGGCCATTAAAAACAGAAGATGATCAGAAGTTGAAAGTAGTAATCTTTCCCTTGTTAACTGAATAGTATAAAGATGTTGTATAAAGAACTTCATAAAAGTGGAATACAGAATATCTACCGATAGTACAAATTACTTCATTTTTTTCTACTTAGGAATTTAAAATCTATCTGCAAATTTTGGCAAGTGAATCCAGGTTCTTAAAAGCATTATTGAATTTTTGTTTGTTTCTACTTTATAATGCTTCTTTAAAAACACAGAGTTTACACAACATTTAACACAGTCTGGATAGACTTCATACTAATTCCTCTTTGATGTGAGTGTTGCTCCTATTTTATGAATACCTAAACGGAAGTTTATACGTGTTAGTGGCTTGGCTAGTGTTAAACTACTAGGAAGGGACACGGCCTCAATTTAGATTTAGATCCAAATTGGTCCCATTCTTCAGTCTATATCTTAAATTATATGCTTGCTTGGCGACTTATGTTTAAACCGCAAACATATTGTTTCACATATATGTATGAGTGTGTGTGGTGCCTGCACCCACTAAACAAATGCACACATGCTCCATCACTGAGCTGTACACCTCGACCCCCCTGAACTTACGCTCTTTTAGACACAAAGTTGTATACACTTAAATGTGTATATTTTCCCTCTTAGGTCTTCTATCAACCTTTCATAGAAGTGTTCTCTTACATGTATTTTCTATTCACTGTAGAAATTATATGCATGTAAATACATACATATGTGTGTATCATTAAAGGTGGTAAACTGCTTTTGTTTTCTCTAATTATATCAGCCGTCTTTCCCTGGTTAAATACAGTTTCCCCTCTGTCACTAGTAAGTTCATATGTACACTTAAATCTGGCTCTTCTCATTAAATTCCAGGCCTTTACTTGATTTGGGGAGAGTTTTGAAGTAATGAACTCAATTATAGTTCTAAATATAACTTTCAGGAATAGATATGAAATAACCTTAATTTTTCCAGCTTCCTATCGTGGAAAGAGCAATAATTTAAAATTCTAGTCACTCCTAATTACATGAACTCAGACAGGTCATATATTTTGCCTCTCCCTCTCCAGGGTTGCTCAACTCAAAACTGAGAAAATATATGCAGAATGCCAGAGCTAGAGTTGGCATTCATGCGGTGTGTTAACAAGACATTTGATATTAAATTATATCTGTTCTAGACACAAGCAGATAGTTCTCTTCATAAGTAAGCATATATTGTATGCAGTTCTAAATATAGTAATTTAAAGATTCTTTAAACAAATTAATCTTAACAAAATAGAATCTGGTACTCCTTTTCCAAAGAACTATTTTTTTTTCCCTAATTAGAACCATATATAACTAACACAAGGAAAAGGCAACTTGTCTGCTTTTAAATTTATTTATTCATTTACTTATTTGGCAAAGGTGCTGGGGATTGAAGCTTAGAGTCTTGCACCTAACACCCTCTCCTCTGAACACACCTCTAGCCCTAGCTTGTCTGCTTCTTTTTAGGTAAATGAGTCATGCAGATATTCAATTAAGGTAACAAAGATTAAGTTGAAATTGTGTTTATATGTTCCTAACTAGTGGAAGGAGCCAAAAAGTGGAGGGGAAAACATAAGAGTCAAAGGAAAACTGAAGGGCATGAAATAGTAAACAAGAATGGAGTACCCATGGACCTAAAGTCTAAAATGAACATTGTTTTGCATATAGATGCATTGAACATGGATTTAACTTGTAGGTAAATATGCCTGGTTCTTGCCTATAGCTTTCATACTTCTTGTGGCTTAAATATGGCTTATGATTATCAATATTACATTTATTACTTTTTTCTTTATAAAGTTTATTAGTACATTTTAGATATACATTGTGATCACATTCATCATTGAGAATTTGTACCTGTACATGACGTAGCTTGACTTCTTATTCTTTCCCACTTCCCTGCCCAACTTTTCAAGAAGTCCAGGGTAATCTCTGGAAATTTAGGGGGAAAAAATAATATTAATAGAAACGTTCATATAAACTGAAAAATTAACAACACAAAAACATCACTTCTGACACAAATTAAGCCAGGTAACAGTATTTCACTGGAAATCATTTAATTGCTTAGGGCACAGATATTAAATGCACATTTTAAATCTTACACCCTACATGTGCACATATGCATATACACATGCACGTGCACGCACATGCACTTAACCATGAAATGTCTCCAGAATAGTCATGAAAATTATAAAAGTACAATGCATAGTCATAAGAAAAAGCCTGCCTGAGCTGGATAATATTTGTTTAGTTTGTCATAGTTTAAGTTACTAAGCCAACCTTAGTCAATCATTTTTAAAACTAATCTATTAACTAGCATATATCCACTGAAAAAAGATTTTCTGATCTTGTTTCTCGTATTATTTTTTAATTTTTTTGCTGTGTATATAGAAAATATTGCACAGAGAAAAAGTAGGAAGTTGGTAATTCTCTTTAGTTTTCCCTTTTAGCAAATGATTTATACGCATTATTGTCAAATACTGTACAGTCAATTAACCCCCAAATAAGCCTCTAACATTAAGTGATGTACATCATTGTTCTTAATAAATTTTGAAATATATATTTTTTACATACTACCAGATTAATTATTAATTTCATTATTTTTCATAATTAATGAGATTTGATGTAATAGCTAATCACATATTCTGAGCATTGCAGTTTAAGGAAAATATCAATGTATTTTTGACATTAATTCTGCCAAATAACTGTCTTTTTAGAAAATGACAGCCACAGTGTCACTGTCAACTACAGCTGGCACATTTCCCAAGTACACATTTTTCTTGTTGTGTCACTTTTTCTCAACTCATTTGACTGGTAGGAACTTCCCCGAATCTATTGAATTTTAAACATAAATCTGGAAAATTTCAACTAAAAAAACTTACAAAAATGATTTATATTTCTATATTTACATATTTGTTAAGCATTCTACTTTTTAGGAGAAAAGGTAAGTGAAGATAAAAGAAGGTGTTGCTAGTACAGCAAGTGACAGTACTCTCACCCTGTTACACAGACTTTTCAAAAATGTCATGCTGCAAACGGGGAAGCTCCTGGTTTTCCAATAGGCAAGGCCCAGTGCCCAAGAGAGCAGGGAGTTAGGCGAGAGGAGCAAGTAGAAGTGATGGGGAAAAGAGGAGGCTGCCATGGCATGGCAGGGAGCCACCCTGCCGTTGAGATCATGCTTACTTTATTGACCTAAAATCTTAATTTATTCATGCCACCATTAATAATGTATAATTCCTAGTAGAGCTAACTTGTTAAAACAAAACTCAGTAAAATGTTGGAAAACTACATCTATATCTTTCTGAGACTTTAGGTAAATGCAGAATATTCTTTGATACTGTAGATTTTTTAAAAACATTGTAAGAGTATGATTACAATTGAAATATTTAAAGAATTTCAAAATGGTTGTTCATAATATATTATTTAAGTCATTGTGTAAATATACCTTAGAGGTCTATAAATTTTTAGATCTTTGTAATCAATTGTAAGTAGCAAAATATATATAAAAGTTAACCTGATCAATTTAAAGAGTTTTCTTAGTTTTTCTTTCGCTGGGAGAACTGCAGGGATACTGAGATGAGTGAATACAGATTCTACTTTGACTTAGTACAAGTCTAAGGTAGTAAATTCAGCAGATGTCATGATGAGCACTGCACTCAAGTCCTGAATAGCAAACTGCATATGTAGGAGCATGTTGAACAGTTGAATAGTACAAGAAAGGAAAAGCTGTGCGTGGTACACAGAGAGGAGTGGTGCTGGGCACCATTAGAGTACGAGAATGGGAGGAAATCATGGAGATGAAAACACTTGGAGTTGAAGCCTGAGTGAAAGAAGGATGGTGGTTCCATTAGAGCATCAGACTGCAAATTTAAACACGCATGAGAATCTCCTGGAGGATTTCTTCGGGTGTGGATTACTGGGTGTCATATCTTTTGAGTCGAAGAATTTTCCAATGGTGCAGATGCTGCTGATTCAAGGACCAGACTTTTTGAAAACTACTGTGGTGGAGAAATAAGTAGAAAACACAGGAGGTGGGAGAGGCATGGCCTTGTGGTAGAAGCCAGAATGTATCCATCATGTAGGTGGAGCTGGTTAGCAAACCATTGCAAACCTGGCTGAAGAGAATAAATTTGGATATCCTTGAGGTTACAGACCTGCATGGTGGCCAAAGACTGCCAGGTGAGAGCCAGAGAGCCAGGGGCAAGTCACACAGTGCAGTACCCCTGAGGAGACAGTCTTGTAAGAATCCCTCAGTGTTGCCATAGGAGAGCTTGGAGTCTTTTCCTGTTTGCCCTCAGCTTCACCCTGCATAGGCTGTCAGTAAAAGCTCTCATGTGTTTCAGTAGAAACCCAAATCACTCTGCATTTATTTCCATTTCCTAACAAAGGAGAATCAGTGACAAAGTCACAGATAAGAGCCTAAGCTTTAGAATGTAAATTTAGGAGACCTAGTAAACTTCTCTTTTCCATCTTCATTTAAACTGAAAGATATCAGCTAAAACTCAGTGTATTCTTGTACAGCTTGTTAATAGTATAAAATAGTTAAGATCTTAACATAGTATCTAATATCTAATAGTTAAGATCTTAACATTATTCATCTTCTTTTAAAATATTTCCTATTGGCAGTAGGTGGTATATTTTTCCTCTAGCATAAGATTAAAATGTGTGAATCAGCAGAGTAGCTCCTCCAGTAGTAAGGGTGCATCCTCGTGGGTCCAGAGTGGGAAACGCCAGCGCTGTTAGCCCTCCTCAGTAAGTACTGTATTTGCTCTGGACAAAAGTGATAAAAATCTAAATTTATAAAAATGCTTTTATTTTATAATACTTCACAATATCCTTTGGTTCAGCTCTCTGAATATAACAAATGATCTTCATATTTTAGTATTGCCTATGTTGTGTTCTCCAAACAGTATTGTCTGAGATGTTAATATTGGTTCCTTGAAAAAAAATATGCTTCGCTTCAATAAATTTTTTTTAAATGCTGAGTTAAACATAGCTAATTTCCTCTTCATAAACTACTCAGAACTTATAATATTACAGTTACTGTATTTCTAAGATAAGGGATCTTCTGCACCACATTTTCCAAACCTGATTGGGCCAGAGCCACGTCCTCCCCTGGAAACACTCTCAGTAACCTGAGCAGTAGAATGGAGTGTTCTCTGGGAAAGATAGTGTTAGTTTTTAAAGTTTTTAATGGTTAAATTTCCTTTTAACAAAGGGAACACCCAATACAAAAGGAATAGACCTCATGTGCCTATATCTCTACAATTATGTATCAATTGGGGGACTACCACGTAGGTATATTAAGTAAATTGGAATAAGTGGAAAAGAGATTTGATCATCTTTGTAATATTAGTTTGTATCTTAAGGCTAAGAAGTTCAAGGACCTTTTGTTAATGTGGCTGCTTTGAGGTTGCACCAGCTTATATTAAACAATGAAACTTTGTATTTCTGAGGTTTTCTTAATAGCTCTTAAATATGCCCCCTCCCATCCCCTGTGCTGGAGATTGAATTTAGGACCTCATACATGCTGGGCAACTGCTGTACCATTAAGCTCATTTTAAAATAGCACTCTGTGCCTGGTTCACAGCACTCAAGGATATGATTATGCCCATAAATTACTTTTGAATGTGGGGAAAAGGAAAGAACATGCCATAATTTATATCGTGGGAACAGGACATATCCTGCTGAATTCCCTGCATCTTATAAATCTAATACATTATTTAGGGCTATAAAACTCTCAAGTGTACTAAGGCAGAAAAGAACATTGTTATTTTTTAGAAGATTTAAATCAACAAAGGTTGAAATAACAATCCTTGCTTAAGTAATTCCATTACATTAAGTCCATGCCAGTTTGATTCTTTAGACATGACCAGTATTCATAATAACCTGTTGAAATTTATACACATTAGAAAATATGTTGACTCTGGTGTTTTATGTATTGATAATATGAACAGAATTATGTTCTGTTGATAACTGATAATTATGAACAGGATTGATAATTATGAACAGAATTTTAGCACACTTTTTAAACATTTTTAAAAATTCTGAGAAGGCACAGTACCCTACACCTGTAATCTCAGCACTCAAGAGACTGAGGCAGGAGAATTGTCGCAGGTTTGTGGCCCGCCAAGAATATACAGTAAGTTCAAAGCCAGCCTGAGCTGTACTACATAGTGAGACAAAGCTTTAAAAACATTGTAATATATTTTAACGTATATTAGAAAACTATAAAAGCCAAGATTTTAATAACTTCAGCATGTGGAATGGTACTGTATATGAAAAAGAACAAAAGTGAAGTTAGACGTGAAATTAAAGAGAAACATTAAAAAAGGAGGGGAAGTGGATTCGTGGGAAGTAGAGAAGACAGTATCACAGTATATGTACATATGAAAATGTCACAGTGTATTCCAATATTTAGTATAATTGTAATTACACATTAATTTTTTTCCAATAAAAGTCAATTTACAACAAATTGCTAAGGGACTATAAGTCAAAAAGGAAAGTAGATTGGAGAATCCTGAAATTGAGAAGATGTATTTTCAGATAAGAATAATTTGAGTAATAAACTGAGAAGAAGCATTAAAGACTCGAGAATGAGATGCTAGATTGTGGAGAAGGCAGAAAGTACAGCGAGACCAGCCAAAGAAGAGGTCACTGCCTCCTGTGCATCTGGAAGAAACAGGATCAGTGTTACTATGTATTAAGCTGTGTTTAAATGTCTCCCCAGTCCTGATGTGACAGGTGGGGCTTTTTAAGTGGTGGCTGGGTCTGGAGTGCGAGACGCTAGAAGTGGTTCAAAGTGCAGTGCTAGGCCTAAGAGCGATAGGACTAAGGGCATGAGTGCTGCCGCTCTGAGTATGTAAGGGCAGGAAGAAGCTGTTAAGATCCCTCATTGCTTTTGCTCCAGTGTCAGCGTCATGAACTGTTCTCCTCTGTGATACGCCTCTGCCAAGCCATCTTGCCTTGGAGCCAGCTGATTAGAGACTGAAACCTCTGTAAACTGAACTCAGTAAACCTTTCCCCTTTTAACCTTGGGTGTCAGATGTTTTGTTTCAGCGTTGAAAGAAAAAGCAACTTTCTGTTCCTACAGAAAGTTTTCGTCCTTGGCAGCCCAATCTCAATGCCTGCTGCTGCTGTTCAGTTGTTGATGTCCCAGCACTTGGTGAACTAGTGAATCAGTTAAGTACCTTGAAGTCTAAAACATCAGTCAGTAGTGCACGTAGGCATCTGTGGCCAAACGGTTCTCACTTCACACAGTGAACTTTGGCACCTAGATGGAAAACATTCTTCACCATTTAAAAAATGCCAGCATGACTGGCTGACTTCAAGAATATGAGAGGAGGTATGATTCCAATCATGCTGACAATGAGGACGATTATGAAACATGTACTGGAGTGAGGGGTCTTATTAAACTCCATGCTGATGAGGGGAGGTGGGAGGAGCCAGAAGGAACAACCTCCCTCCTTGAAGGCGGGGTGGAGTGAGGTAGGAGGAGTAAATGGTCTTCTCCAGAAATAGTTGTAGGAAAAAGTAGTATTTTCAGGAAAGAACTGCGTTTCAGTTTATGCCTGGAGATGGAGCATACTGTTAGTAACCCAGAAGTAGGGTGGGTCTGTAAACCAAAGTAAAATTTCCATAAAGCACGTTTGGAAAGGGTCAGGAGATACCTCGCCCCTCAGTGACAATGTAATAAGGAGCAGGGAACTCAGCACCATAGGAGCATGGCGTGTGCCCTGTTTTTAGTGGCTGCAGTCTCTGAAGCAGATAAGTAGAGTGGATGTGTTCATCAGAGGACAAAGGAGTTTGCCTAAGACTGAACATTTCTAGAAGTGAAGGAAAGGCGATGATAGCCTTGTGCCTATACAAGTAGAATCTTAATATTCACTTCCAAGGAAACACTGAGCCATCAATTTAAAGCCTCCTTTAGGATTTAGGAACTTGAGAGTTTTAAATAAACTTAAAACAAAATGGGAAGAGAAAACAAAGAGAAGAGAGATTTCATTCTAAATAAACATGCAATAACAGACAGGAAGAATAACTGTAGAAATCTCAAAAATGGGAAATACTGTCTTTTTTTCAAAGAAAAAGAAGTACAGTATATGAGATAAAGTCAAACAGGAGGGTCAGAGAAATGGTGAGCTGAAGGTGATGTGATTGAGATATCTTCCCTGAATACATTTCCAAGAAAGTTAGAGAAAATATGAAACAGGCTGTAGATTCAATGTTCTAACTCAGTTTTTTCCCTGTATGAAAGTATACTGAATAAAATATTTGCATTATATTTTTTGAAAGCCAACCGAAGTGAGAAATTATGGAAGGAATTCATAGAAATGAAAATAAGTGAAACAGAGTCCTCAGCTAAGCAAGCAGTGAACCTAGCTTTCACCTTGGAGCTATCTCCGTGATCTTGAGCTTACAGTTACATGCGTTCTGCCATCCAGTGCGATCCCTTGCCCAAGGGTAGAATGTTACAGAGTTGCAACATTAGTGTGAATGCAGTGAGGAACCTGTCCCACAGGAAAGACTGAATCTGGGCACTGACAGTGAGGGGAAGTTTTTCCCCCAGAAAGACTGACACTGATGCAATTCAAAAACCTAACTGACCAGTCAGCCTAAAAAAAGACACTGGCTATCAGGAAAATACTAAATAATGGATGAACAAGATGGACCACAAGAAAGAGAGAGTGATACCCCTAAATGCAAATAACTGTCAGTGAGAATGAGAATGTAAAGAAATCAGATCTCAGGGCTGAGGATTTAGCTCAGTGGTTCTGGCACCTGCCTTGGAAGTGCAAGGGCCAGGGTTCGATCCCCAGTGACCACATACAACAATGCCAGGCATGGTGACTCACGCCCACCAGCAATCTACCACATACCACAGTGCTAGGTGTGGTGGCTCATGCCTGTAATCCCAGCACTCCAGAGACAGAGGCAGGAGGATTGCTGTTAGTTTCAGGCTCACCTGGGCTGCATGGTGAGTTCAGGCCAGTGTGAACTGCAAAATGAGACCCTGTCTCAAAAAAAAAAGAAAAGAAAAGAAACCAGACCTTTCCTACCCTGCTAGCTAGAATATAAATTAGTAAAAGTATTTTGAAAAGTTATGTGATAGCTATTACCAAGTAAAATTGAAGATGTGCATACCTTTCAAGCCAGTACTGCTAGGTTATTACTCTGGAGAAGGCTGGCTTAAGTAAACCAAATAGCTTATATAATAATGCTTATTTTTACAAACTATTTATCATTGCATAAACAATCAGATACAATGTAAAAACTGATCATGATGAAAACATAGATACATTGTGCCAAGGTAGTAATGCAGAATACCTTTGGGCTTTGAAAATAATTGAATTAGATCTAATCTATGTGCATTGATACTAGTATATCTCAAAATCATTATGTAAAAGAAATCCAAAAGAGAAGGTTGTCTCAGTTGGATTTTCACTGAGAGAATTCTCTGGGTGGAATATTTATTGTGGATCAACACATGAGCAGGAAAGGGGAAGGAAAACCTGGAGTAGACAGGGCAATAATGCGCAGACTGACAAAGCCTGAGTGCAGGAGTTGTGGGCCTGGTCTGCCTGTCACTGTCTCGCTCCACAGGTGGATGTGGGGTGTGCGCTGGAGCAGAGAGGCTCCTGAAACTGCCCTGGCGGAGCTCACAGCCACAGAACACCTGCTGGCAGCTGGGGCCGCAGGACCTACCTTGGGCTCCTTGGCAAGACGATGATGTCTACCATCATGATCCACCATAAAAGTGGAGCTTTATTTTCTTCCATTTCATTGACTCTCAAAGAATATTTATCAGTGTATTTGCGTAAGAGATGGGATAAATATAGAGAGGCCTTATAACATTTGTTTGGCAGACTCTGATGAAATTGTCATATACTGAATATTGGCAAGCACTTTTAACATTAATTCTCTCCAAAGAGAACAAATATAAGCTCCCTATCATGTAGTTGCCTGATATTGGGTATCGATTTAAGGATCAGTTTTTGCAGTCCATGTTTAGAAGATAAAATGTAAAAATTTAAAATGTATCGTTGATATCTATGCATAATCATCTTGATGAATGTTATTTTGGAAATCATTAAATGTGTTTTTATATGACAGCACGATGCTGTCTTCTTTCTCAGTTGGTCTAAAAAGCCAGTAGAGACAGAATTGTGAAGGGCCTGTGGCCTGCTCACCAACCTTACTGTAAGTGACAACCAGTCACTGTGGGTGTCAGCTTAGTTTCTATAGGGACAGTAGTCATCATTTTGCAATAAAGAAAATACATATTTTACTTGTAAATGCTCACGGATATTAGATACTATTTATAAATTCTGTGCTTTATAGCTTCTTGATATTCTGCTTTTGACATTTCACTGAGTCTTACTTGGGAGAAATGTGGACACAATAGGTAAGGATGGTTTTGTTAAAAACAGTAACTTTGAATTTTGTGAACTCCCTGGCAAGTAGGAATGTAATATGGATGGCACTTGGTTCATAAGGACATTAAAGGAATTGTCTGACTTCTAAGTAGAAAATGAATCTACATCCTCATTATATAGGTTTTCCTGGCAACTCAGCAGTGGTACATAGTTTCTATATGTGTGTCAATCAAGTTTCCTAATTGTACATAACAGAGGCAGCAAAAAAAAAAAAGAAGAGAAAAGGTGCTTCTTGTTTCTTGGAATCAGGATTCCTGAGTCACAGTCTGTCATGACGCCATCTTCTAGGCAGAACGGAAGAGACTTGTCTCTAGTGAGGGGAGGAATCATGGGGAGCTGTGTCACACCTGTGCCTTCAGGCAGGAATTTTCCCAACCATTTCCTTGAAAGGTCATTTAAAAGGTCATATGCATGCAACCAAAATATGATTTTAAAAATCCACTGCAGTGGAATTTTTCCTATGAATGGAATTTTTTCTCCTATGTTCTTACTTTAAACAACTCCTTAATCTTACCCTTGTATGGTAATTCTGGCAATCCCACATTTGAGGAGAATGTGCTGGCCCTCAGTACCTCATAGCCATTGAAACTAAAATGCAAAGGTAGTGTGACAGCCTAAGGACAATCTGGAAATTTACAAAATTACAAAAGTGGTCTTTTCCTGACCCAATGTATACCTTTAGCCAGCCTTGTAGAAAGGAAGGAAAGGAAAGAGGCAGGGAGGGGGGAAGGGAGGAAAGAAGGAAGGAAGGAAGGAGAAAAAGAGGGAGAGGGAAAGGAAGAGAGGAAAGAAGTAGTGAAGAATGAAAGAAAAAAGAAAGACAAACACTGTTTCATATATATTTGAGATGGCTTATAGCCTTGGAATATTCCACATATATGAAACAGTACTACTAAAAACCAAAAAGGGGCTAGGGATTTAGCTCAGTGGTTCGGCATCTTTCTTGCAAGTGTAAGGTCCGGAGTTTGATCCCTGGTAACTACAAACCACAATGCCAGGCATGGTGACTCAACAGCTGTAATCCCAACACTCAAGACACAGAGGCAGGAGGATTGCTGTGAGTTTGAGGCTTCCTGGGCCACATAAGTGAGTTCAGGGCCAGGCTGAACTACAAAAAAGCAAGACCCTGTCTCAAAAAAAGTACTGTGAGGAAGGCATATTATTATTTTATAAGATTATCTTAACTTTGTCTTGAATATTTTAGTTTGTAGCATTCTGATCTTTTGTTACTAAACACACACGAAGAGCCACTGTTCAGGAATTGTTAGGCAAAAAAGCCCTTTTCTCATGTTCCCATTAAGCTTATTTTACACGTCATTGAACCGCTGCTGCTGTGTGCCTTATCCAATACACTACACCAAATGGGTTCAGTAGAAAAGATTCCTCACATCAGAAAGTGATAACAAATTAAAGAGACTATTTCTTAAAAATTATTTTAAGAATAGCTTATGGAATTTGCATAGCCAGTGCTACTAAGTGTCTGTGCCTGATACTACAGGGAGCCAATAGACTTCTCAAAACTGATGACAAATACCTGTTTGTACTCATAAATAATAGTTTTGCTTCGGATTAGTTTCTAAGTTTAGTGTTCATATGCCAAGTATTTTTAACTGGCTGTTATTACCAAATTAAACTACTTACAGTTCAGCATTTGCTTTGAGTGATCTTGTAAGGTGTTGATAAGGCACAGGGGATCTTGAGGTATTCTTAGAGTTACATGACTTAAATAAAAACCTTGGAATATATTTGAGTTGATCTTTAGGTGTTTTATAGTGTGCTGTGCTTTCTCTTAAAATACCATCATACTAACTATAAGAGAGGTGCAAATAAAGTTAGCATTTTTCTTAAAATGGAAATTGCTTGCTTTCTCCACGCAGCATAGATTGAACAATATAATTTATTTAGACAGTTTTTGAGTAGTATAGTTTTACATGCAGTGTTAAGGCTCAGTCTTTCTTTTTTACTTTTTAAAAAAATTTTTTCTCCCTTTTCTCATTTCATGCTGTGTCATATGAGAATATTTGTGAGGTGACAAAATTTTGTTGATTATGCCCTACGTAAAAATAGGGAGAATTGGTCTGTGGGACTGGAATGATTTCTTTTTTTTCTTGATTAAATAGTTTGTATCAAATCTAAGTGATTCTCATCATGTAGATTTACATTTTTTATTGCTGTGCAGACTTACAATACAATATGAGAAGCATAAAAATTAGCCATTGAGGGCAGGGGATATAGTTCAGTGGTTCCAGCACCGGTCTTGCAAGCGCAAGGACCTGGGTTGGATGCCCGGTAACCACATAACAATGCTGGAGACTCACCCCAGCAGCAATTAATACCACAGTGCCGGGTGTGGTGGCTCACGCCTGTAATCCCAGCACTAGGGAGGCAGAGGCAGGAGGATTGCTGTGATGTGAGTTTGAGGCTGAGCTCAGGGCCAGCCTGAACCACAAAGTGAGACCGTCTCGAAAAGCCTTAAAAAAAAAAAAAATAGCCATTGTGGATAAATAGCTTATGGGCTGGTGCACCTTTGATATGCATATATCAAAAAGCTCTCTGTAGACCTTAAATTTGTGCCATTGGAGCAGGAATTCTATTTAAAAGACCCCAATAAGTACCAAAAACAAAAAAGGCAAATATACATCTGGATGTTTCCAAATCCAAACAGAAGCTGATATGCTATAGCACCCTTAGGTTTAAAACAGACACAAATGAGGTTGCTGATACCATCCAAAACTTTAATTTCATAAAGCCAAGCTGTAGCTCTATGTGATGGGTATGATCCCATGTTTCCTGTCACATACATTAGTTCATAGACCTCCCTGAGCAGTAAACTTCCTTTCCTTACGTGCATTTTATTTCCTTTAATCACAGGAACTTCAGTTTCAACGACTCACCAGAGAACTGGAAGTGGAAAGGCAGATTGTTGCCAGTCAGTTAGAAAGATGTAGACTTGGAGCAGAGTCACCAAGCATCGCCAGCACCAGGTACAGGGCGAAAGCCTTTGTCTTTGTGAACCTTCAAGTTCCATGTCTTCTTAACTTGCACTGGATATAGAAAATGTTTCTGTGATGTAGTTCCTTTTAACCTGAATTCCCGTAGTTGACACCAAAAATGTCAATTTATTTTAACTTTCAGAGGCCTGTTGCAGTACTGATTATTCTTCAGTTCTGTGGATAAAGTGTTTTATGTAGTGTTGATTAGCTTTCCATAGCAAAAGAAACCACGCTACCTTCAGAAATTTGGTTTCTCATATGTAAACAGCGGATGGGTATTTCACAATTAATTGCTGTTTGGTGAAAAGTAGCTGGTGCTATGAAAATCTGTTTTGTTTTTTTAATCGGGAAAATATTTCTAAATATTTTTGAAATGACTTCAGTTTACTTTGAGTTTTTTTGTAAAACCACTATGCAAACTAGTTACTGTCTGAAGTAACTTAAGAGTATTATGTGTATCTAAAATATACCAATAAATGTTTTGCAAAACAAAAAAACTTAGCAATAAAGCCTCCTGCCATAAACAAAGAAAAGAGTATTCAAATATAGTAAATACAGAATGAGCTTATTACTGAAAAAAGCATGTAATTATGATTATTTTTATTTAAATAACATCTTAGGCTATCAAGAAACATCACTGATAGAAAAATTATTGCTGCACAAGAAAAATGGTTAAATCATTGCTTATTTGTAAGATTTCTTTCTTAGCAATTACATATTTCTGGAAAGCCTACCATGAAATACTTACTGTTACTTGCATGTTTAAGTTTGGTTTATTTACACTTAGATAGGTCTGACCATGATAACGCGTCTCTGTTATTTCTATCTCTAATCATTTTTCTCAGTATTTTCTATTATTTGTAGACAATTTTTTTTCTGATTAAAATGTGATTTGTAGTTACTCTTTTCTACCTGACTGTTGATAATGAATTTTAAAATATTAGGGTGATAACTTGCATTCACATGAATTTTTCATCCCTGACTTTTGATAGTTGTGGTTTTGTTGTTGTTGTTGTTGTTGTTGTTGTTGTTGTTGTTGTTGTTGTTGTTTTTGAGTTGGTCTCACTTTGCAGTTCAGACTGGCCCTGAGCTCACTATATGTAGCTCAGGCAAGCTTTGAACTCACAGCACTCCTCCTGCCTTTGTATCCCAAGTGCTAAGATAACAGGCAGGCATGAGCCACCCCACCTGGCTTTGTGGTATGTGGTTACTAGGGAACTCCGGACCTTGCATTTGCAAGGTAGTCTCAGCAACCATTGAGCTAAATCCCTTGCCCTGATTGTTTTCTATTTTGATGTATTTCTTAAGGCATAAAGCACAGAAGGTCAATAAAATCTTTTAAAACAAATACTAAATTATGTCATCATATTTTAAAAGATCCAAGCAGGTTTCTTACTAAAATTAAACACAACATGCAAAATTTTAAATTTCTAATTCTGCCCTTGCAGTACCTGGTGAAATAATTTATCAAGGAAATGAAAATTATTAGAACAAAAATTAATTTTAATTCTCTTCATTATTTTTTAAAAGTTATGTACAGCTGTAGCAACAGAAAAGGAAATTCACAAACTCAATAATAAGATATTATATATTCCTATAAACCATATGAATCATCTTAGTAGAAAAATCATTCTAACATCTGAGCAATTTTATTAGGACTTCTTATTCTGCCAAGTATCTAAACAAATACAGAATTTCTCTTGGACTCCAAGAAACACATGCTATAACAATAATAAAAACCAATACTTAGAAAAACTAACAAAAGAGAAAGGGAATTCCCAAATACTAAAAGTAAAAAGGGAAGCAAAAGACAAAGCCAAAAGCATTTGAGCTACTTTATAGGCCTGAGGACAATTGTATACTCCAAAATAAGTTGTAGAAGTGGCCATATGGCCCAGGCAGGAAATGAGAAATGTGGGCTTGGGTAGATTTAGGGTGATGAATTTGAATTTTAAGTTAACTGCATTCCATTAAACTGCAAAGTGGTACTACTAAGACCTTGGACCAAACTAACACAGTATATGAGTTTGGAGCCCAAATATAATTATCCCTATCTGAGAAAATAATACTACTAAAGATGAGTTCATGATCAGACTTTATAAAATAAAAATTAAAAAAAACCCAAAGAGTAATATCAACAAGATGACAGAATAGGACTTTCTAGTGTACTTTTTTTTCACAAAAACTTCTATTTGAACCACTATGTATCTGTGAAAAAACTTTCACAAGAGCTAAGGAATCCAGGAGAAAGTATCACATCTCATTTCTCAAAAATGAGAAAAGGTTCATTGAAGAGGATAGGAAGAACAGTTTTATATTTATGTTTTACTCAGCATATCTTTTAATATTAAGTTTGATTTTGTAAAAGATCGCATTTTTAAAACTTACCTTAAAAAAATACTTGACAGTGAGAATCAGTAGGAAGGAAGAGTAGGACTTCAAACCGCCAGAGAGTATTGGAGAAATTCTGGCAGGTGGAAGGTATGCATGGGAGAGTGTGGCGCGGGGCAGTGCCAAGATGCTCATACAGAGAAGAGAATGGAATTAGCCAACAGAATGGAAATGGAAAGTAGCTAACTAAACTCAAAACAGTCGAAAAACTAGATCTATGTGTTTCAACATGGGTGTTTTCTAAACTACCTTTTGATTAAATCTGTGTAGAAGAGCCATAGGAAGTTCCCTGTGTTAACATTTTCAACTTTGGCAGTGCTATGTAATAATTAAGCATTGTTTACATTGACTTATTAGTGCATGTGTAGTCAAAGTATAGAACAGTTTTGGAATGACACCAGTTTAAGATGATGGTATCTCTGAAAAGAATGAAAGTGGGAAGATAATCAGGGATTAGGCCCTGGCCTGTTCGGTAAAATTTTATTTAAAAGAGCATCTGTAGCAAGTGGGACAGAATGTTAATAATGTTAAGGGAAGGGTACTTGGTACATGCATGGCCTTCAAATTGCTCTCTAGTTTCTTTAGGTTTTAAAATATCAAATAATTTTTGGTTATATAATTCAGTTAGCTAATTCCAAAGATTTGCTTTTTAGAAATCTATGAAACATGTACAGTGGATAATAGTTACTGTCAACCTTTTGGGGGTTTTGTTTATTGGTTGGTTTTGTTTTGGGTTGTTCGTTTGTCTGTCTTCTGTGCTTGGTACTGAGTCGTATCCCTCGGGCCGAGGCAGTCAGTGTTGGGTGAATGAGTGAACCCTGAAGAAATCGGATCAAAGGCAACCAGAGAAGGGAGGATGTGAACACAGGTATATATCGTCCTACACCATGGTTGTTTTGGAGCACAAAGAGGCTCAGTCATGTCTAGACAAGTCCTGAGAAGACCTAGTGGGTCACCAGGTTTAAGTGGTTCAAATGTGGAGAATTTCATTCAGTCTAAGTGATGGCCATTACTGGAGAGAATTTTCCTTCCCTCATGGTTCAGTCTGTAAAATGGATCCAAGAGAGATCAAGCACACAAATAAGACTGTTATGGAACCGTTTGAGTTAGAATAGGGTGGATTTCTTCATTCGGTGCACTTTAGGTGCAGAAAGTAATCCACTTGGATTGTTCCACTCCCGTTTTATGTCAGTCATGCTGCTGCCCCAACTAAAGGCTCTTCTTTGCTTCTCTCAGCCTCTCCCAAAGTTCAGGGAAAATCATCTCCATCCGACCTCTTTGAACTGTTTCTGTGCCTGAGTTAGCTCACCTGTGCTATGAAGAGACCCACACCATCCTTACCTCTGCTGCAGTGCCCATAGATAGGCATCCAAACGGAGGGTCATTGAATGGATGAGTGGTGAACCTCAATAAAGCCCAGTAGGTTTTGAGCTTATCAGAGGATGTTTTGCATTAGGTAGAAGTTGCTATCTTTGAGTTCCTAGCTATCCTTTCTCACGTCTGTCCCCTCCACACCTTTCAGAATCCTTTTTAGTAGATCTTAAGAAATTTATTGACAGGAATAGGGATTTAGCTCAGTGGCACGGTGCATGCCTGACAAGCACAAGATGTTGAGTTCGATCCCCAGTACAAAAAGAAAAACAAAAAAAGAAAGGAAAGAAATCTATTGACATAGTCACTCTGTTGTGTGACTGCCAGGTTACATTACTGCTCGGAACCCCATTAGAGAGTAGTGTGTGACTTGAGAGACATCCCTGTGTGTCTTCCAACTCCTGGAACTGTCCTAGAACCAGAATCTAAGGATATAAATAGAAATTAACTCTTAGACTCACAGCCTCTTTCCTGTCAGCCATTTCGGGTTGGCTAAAATTAAAAGTGGAACTGCTATTTATGGCCATGGATTTTGTTCGTTCTTATATAAACTGAGTTTTGTTGCAACAAAACAGATGATTTTATACCTAGTTATCTTTCATATTGTTTGATTTGGAATCTGTGTCAGTAGGTAGGGTAATCTGTAAGATTTTTCTTTTCCTTGTCCACTGATCCTGCTAATGATTCAAAGAAAATGATAATGATTTTTATTGGCTTTTAAAATTGTCCAAAGTTTTGCTACTATTGGACCAATGCTGTGAATAAAGGAGATAGTAGAATGAGTTCCTATTCAATAAATCATTCAAAGAAGATAATAGAATGAGTTCCGATTCAATAAATGATTCACTGTAACACACTGTAGAGCTCCTTCCCCCGTGAATGGTCCCTCACACTTGAGGTAGACTTAAAATATGTCTTCTGGAGGCCTTTAAAAAATAATCTTAAAATTAAATTGCTTTTTTTTTAATAGTGACTCCTAAGCCACTATTTTTTTCTTCAAATAAAAATATTAATAAAGTTAGTGATAAATTTATACTGATCCTCAACTGGAATTAATGGTGTCTGTATCCAAAGATGATACAACAGATCAAAGATAACCCCTGCAAATTATAAACCCATTTTATAAAGCATTTTTTCTGAGTATAGTAGTTATCTACATATTTAATCTTTGATTATTTGAAACACACTTTAAAATATAAAACCTAAAAATAAAATGTGGAAATTAGAGGAAAAAGAGAAAGCCTAGAAAAATAACATGAATTCATGTACTTAAAAGTAGAACAAAAAATATATTGTATTTTACCCTGCATCTGCTAAAGAAAGAAATCACTTTGACCTAAGTATCCAAGCTAATGACAGAAATGTTAATGAACTTAACAGTTTATCTGTAACAGTGATGGCAAACCTTTTAGAGTTTCCAGTGGTACAAACCGCCTGCTATGGCATGTGTGCCACTGGTTCGTCACCACTGGTCTGTCAGGTAAAGAACAAACCTGGGTGCTCAGGAAGATCCCCATTCCTAGGCTAAGGCTTGCATGGTTTCCTTCTTGTGACCCTTTAGACTACAGTTAGGTATGCTAGAAGCGTCCTTAGTGGTCTTCCTCCATTGAATTCTAAAACCAGGCTCACGGAGCTATTCTTCACTGCTAAATGGAATGTAAACAGACGGAATAGTGCCCTAGCTAGAAGTAATTCCCATGGGGCCAATTTGACATCCAGCTTGGCTCAGAATGGTACTTAGCATATGGAGATGGATGGACTAATTTCAGGTCTGCTGCACAGGCAGTGTGCCGTGACTGTTTCAGTCTGATGCGGGCCAGGGTGTGAAGGGTCCCGTGATGCGGGGCACTGTGCAGGGATTGGGATATGTGCTTTAGCAGTGGGTCTCGGGGGAAGCTGAAGAATGTAGAGCTTACACAAGCTTCCAGAAGCTCTCAGTACAGGGCCACATAGGGAAACATGCCCTTTAAGCCTTGTGTTTTCCAAGGGCCAGGTGACAACTTTCAAATCCAATTTTTGATGAACGTGGGATTTGTTCTCTTTCTCCCTGCAATAACATCAATAGGGTTTTGTTCTCACATTCAGAGTTTAGGTTTCACTGGAGGGGGTGACAGTCACTTTCCTTCTGGCTTCTCTGCCCGTCTGCTCCCCTGGGCTCTTCCCTTGCCCCCCAGTGCTCCCAAAGTCAGGGATGGCCAAGATCTCAGGCTACATTTTATTGACTGTGGAATAAAATTATGATCATCTTTATTTATAAAGTACCAAAAGTACAAAGAGGGCCAAGCATCTCGTTCAGTGGTTCCAGCGCCTGCCTTGCAAGTGCAAGGGCCTGGGTTCAGTCCCTGGTGACCACATATAACAGTGCTGGGCCCAACAATCAGCAGCCCATACCACAGTGCCAGCTGGGCATAGTGGTTCACTCCTGTAATCCCAGCACTTGGGAGGCAGAGGCAGGAGAGTTTTTGTGAGTTCAGTGCTGAGTTTAGGGCCAGTCTGAACTACAAAAGCGAGACCCTGTCTCAAAAAAAAAAAAAAAAAAAAAAAGTACAAAGAAAAACCCACAATTCTGACGCTTAGAGATAACTGTTGTATTTTTTAAACTGTGTTATTGACATACACAGTGTGGTAAAACTTACCACTTCTGTGGCCTAATTTTATTATTTTTGACTACCACTTCTAGTGTACACTTGTAACCGCCATCAACATAGGTAATGTTTTCATGAAACTCAAAGTAAAATAGTCACTTTAAGCACTTTGTTACTGTTGCTTTTCTCTTTCTCTTCAATTTTTTTTAAAGATAATAGTACCTTTTTGTCTTGATTCTAACGTTCCATTTTGATAGGTCAAGCCTAGTCCTTCACACAATTGTTAATGGCTCCCACTTGCCAGAGAAAGTCCCAAGGCAACAAACAGCTTGGGCTCTTCAAGCTTAGACATGCTAACTTTGCTTCTGACTCGTTAAGAGTTTCTAATAGCAAGGTAGGAACACTTACCCAGAAGTACAGCCAGGTGAGTTCAGGACATTACATGACTTGTATTCCCATTTAATGCAAGCAGCAAAATTACCATAGTGGTTCATCTTGCTAGGCAACAAAAATATGGAAGGATAAGAAAATATAGTTGCAATTGCGGATTCGACAAGGAAAGTATAATTATCTTGGAATTCTAGAAACTATCTCTAAGTTTTATGGTACAGAATTTCAGAACTTCCCAATAAGAGACTTGGAATCTTACCATTACCCAGAGACTCATTTTCATTTCTATTCTTTGTTTCTCAGCTATTTCTATGTAAGTTTTAGATGATGAAAGAGAAAGTTTATTTCTTCACAGGTTGTGAATTTGTCATGGGATTGCAAATCATAACTTGTTTTAGGATAAAGCTCTAAATTTTCATTCATATTAAAGTTTTTAAACTATTTAAAAAGTGGAGCTTTTCATTTTGCAACTTTTAGGAAAATAGGTACATTTTTATGTATTTCACTTTAGCTTTTTGTCTGTGATTTTAAAATTACCCTTTTCAGAAATAGATGGTCTCTTCTCGTTGACCCTTAACTGGCCATTCTAGACAAGAAAAATCCGATCTGTATAAACTCAGGGGAGAGTGCTGAAATGAATAACCTTACACTCTCCCTAATATTACCTCTCCCTCTTCAGTTAGTTTAAAGCCCTGCTAAAACACAGTTTTTTATAGTTTCAGAAAAGGTCATACAATCTTAACAAATAGTCTTCTTATCACCACTTAAGAAAAGAACTGTTATTTTTTAATAAAAAGATTTGATCCCCCACAGCCATTTAGATTTACCCCCCTCTGCACAGGGTCATCTGCTGGTGCCCATCAGCCTTCCAATGAAACTATTAAAAATTCTAAAAATGTTTTCGGGCCGAGATTAGTAGAAAAGGCTTTTTCATGGTTCAGATCTTTTCATCAGTGCATAGTTTTAAGTCATTGTGAACTAAGCCTCCTGAAATAATGCATTCTTTAAAAACGAAGAGTCTTTGAAGATTGAATGTTTGTCCCTTGACAATTTATTATTTATTTAATTTACCAGCTCAGGGAAATGTTTGATAGTTTGTTCCTTTGACCTTTTGTGCTCTTAGCTGCAAAAAACCTGTGTTTGTTTGTTTGTTTCACACACCTTAAAATTTATAATTTCATACTGTACAATTCAGTATTTAAGTACACTCAGAGGTGTGTGATCTTCTGATTATATAACATTTTCATCACTTCAGAAGGAAACCTTCTGGTCTTTAGCATCACCTCCATCCCCATTCTTCCCTCCCACAGACCCTGGGAACCACCAGTTTACTGTCTTTGGATTTACCTGTTCTGGACACTATGTATTTTGTATGTACGATATTATGCAGTGTGTAGCCTTCTGTGTCTGACTCCCTTAGCATAGTTGGTTCGCCCATACTGTTGCATGGCTGTTTCAAAACAGTACTCCATTGAATGGATATACCATATTTTGTTGATCGCTCTTCTTTGGCTGTGTTGAAGAGTGCTCTTCCATCTCAGAGTTTTAAGAGGGGGAAATTGCAAAGCATTCTGCTCTAGGCAGCTTTAGATTGGGAGAATGGAGACCACAGGGGGATTACTTTTGGCCTTCCAGCCTGTCTCTCTGCTGTCTCACATAGCCTACTTCCCTTTCTCCTTTGTGCTCTTTTTGGCAAATCTTTATTTACTTCTGATGTAGGTGTTTGTGTTGATTTACTTTTAAATGCATAGTAAGTAAAGCTATTTGCAGTCCTGTGATGTGCATCAGAAGAAGTGATGTTTGGTCACTAGTGACTCTCATAATGGTCAAACAAATAAAAGCTCCCTGATTTCGTTTCTAATTCAGACTAAATGAAGAATAAACTATTTAATATTTGAATTGTAATTATCCAAAACACTTTGGGATTTCCACAGTGAATGTTTATTAAGTGGATGTTCTTATAAGCAAGCTTAGTCACATTGCATTTTTATAATGCACCTCATGTTTTAAACACTATAGAGAGTACCTTGTCTCAAAGATAGGAAACAAGCCGGCAGATGGCCTGCAGCTCTACAGAAGTTTATCTGGAGCTCTTTGCTCAGTACAGTTTTTCCAGAAGTCAGTTTTAATTACTGCTTCTCATTCCAATCACAAACTCATTTCATCTGGGACATGGAAATCCAAGCAACAATATTTCTACACATAGAATGTAAACTTGTACAACTCAGACTGCCTGAGATGTAAGATATTCCTACAAACTCACTTATTTCAACCTCAGAATGTAACAAGGTGGAATTTGGATTTTGAACCAAACTATGTTTCTATGAGCCTAGAATATTATACAACAAAACATTTTAATCATAATGAACAAATATTCTGAAATGAATTAGCTAAGTTTTAGACTAGATGATGTGATCGGGAGGAATCACAACAGTGGGTCAAGTTTGCAACACCACACTTTGAGGTGACTGTATGTACAAATGTTATAGCTCGTTTGGTTAAATGTGGAGGCAGCTTAGCTGTAATAACTTTCCCTGATTAATGAGGAAAATGCTTTTTCACATTTAGAGATCTATGCATTTAAAATACATGTACCATGCCATTATTTAATTATCTTTTGCTGAATCCTTTTAATTTGAATAACATTTCATTTTCTGTAATTTGTCATAGTTCATATTCTATAATTACTATTTTTAAATTATTTAACAGTAATGAGTTATTGAATCAAAATAAGAATTATATTACCCTGCACTCAGTCATTAAATTTTCAAACTGTTTATGTACATTGTTGAAGTACATTAAATATTAAACTAGGGTATGTAAGACATTTGAAGATTTTTTGTAAATATTTGCCTTTACTGCTTCATAAAAATTATTAATTATTTTTACCATATCAAAACAGTGATAAAGCTCTTAAATCCTTTGTTTTCTTCTAACCATTATTTTAGGTTGTCTGTACTTACTAGTCTTCCTTAAGAAATGCTAAAAATTTCAATATAGTAATGTAACAAAAATCCAAGGACTAACATCCCAGAATTGAAATTATTAAGAATTTACCATATTGCTTTTTTGTAAAATAAATAAATATTAAACATAAAATTAATTATCCCATTTTCCCTCCTTTGTAGCTAGCCACTAGTATGTAGTCTTCCAACTTAATTTGTGTGTATATATTGTTAAATATATACATGTATATATTATGAAATGATAACTTGTGTTGCTTTTTAAACATACACATGATATAGTCTATGTACCTTAAAAATCTAGCTATATTTAATATTTTATACTCCTATAACTGTATTACTATTGTTTTCCCATTTCATATTGAAGCTTTACCATATTTTAAGTTGTGTATCAATGAACATTCCTTTTTAATATATTTTTAGTTTTTCTTTGAGGCATAGTTATTATATTTATGGAGACAGTGTGACCTTTCAGCAGATGTGTATTATGTGTGATGATGAATTGGACTGTCACCTCAAACATTTGTTATCTGTTGATATGAGGGATATTCACAATCATCTAGCTATTTTGAAATTGGCAGGTTTTTTTAATCAACCATAGTTATCTACTTGGCGCTGTAGGACATTAAACGTTATTCCTCCAGGGCTGTTGTGCCCCTGAACCTGCTCTTTGTCTGTCCCCCCTTTCCCAGCAAACTTCCCAGGGTCTGTTTACCATTTTCTATTTTTTTGATATAAACTTTTCCATTTTGGCACATAAGTAAGAACAGGCATTTGTCCCATTTTGCCCAACTTACTTTACTTAACACAGTATCTTCCACTCCCATCCATGAACAGTGAACACCCTTGACTATATTTCCCACAAGGAGAATATTTGGGTCGAAATGAATGTACATTTTCAATATATCTTACTGACTTTTTTTCTTTTTTATTTTTCTGTCTACTCCTGTTACCTTTTTTAAAAATTGAGTTTATTGATACATTTTAGGTATACATTCTTTTCACATTCGTCATTGAGAATTTGGATCTGTACATGATTTATCTTGATCCTTATTTTTTCCCATTTCCCTGCCCTCCCTCCAGCCCCTTTATCCCCCCATATATGTAAGCTTTGTTTCCTTTTCTTTTTACCATCAACTTTTTTTCTTTCCCTTTTCTACTTTTCTGTGCCTCCTCCCCTCACTTTCTCTCCCCTCCCCTTTGAAGATTTTCTTCCTATTTCACAATACCTATTAAACATTTTGGACCTCATTTACACCTTTAGTTTCTAGAGAAATGATATGGTATTTATACATGTATGTCCTATTTATTTCACTTATGAGTATGACCTCAAGGAGTATCCATTTAAGTATAAATATCTCTAATTCTTTATGGCTGAGTAATGCTCTGTTTTATTAAAACATATACACATCTTCTTTATCCAGTCTCCAGTTGATGGGCATTTGAGCTGTTTCCAAGATTTAGCTATTACAAATAGTGCTACTATAGACATGGGTGCACATGTGTCGCTGTGGTGTAGTACTATAGCATGTATCCCTGTTTTGTGGGAAATTATGTGTGGATCAGGTGCTATTGGCAGTCCTGAGTCTTCCCAGGAAGGCTTCCTTGGAATCTTTGATTAGGTAAAAATACTGACCATAGGGAAGAGAACAATAGCCACCAAGCACTGTTACGTAACTGATATTGGCATGGCATGTGTTTGTCCTCCTTACTTTTACTTTTCAGTAGTTTTCATGTTTGTTCTTGATTGTTTTGGGTTGATTTGGTTTTAATTTTCACTGTACACCTGACTCTAACATGAAGATGCTGTTTATCCCTAATCATAGTATCAGTTTTCCTTGGAATATCAACAAGGACCTCCTTGCCCCTTTGACACTCAGAGTAGAGTGGAATGCGCTCTTGCCATACAAAGACAGCTGTCAAACCTCCAAAGTCCAGCCTCACTGCCACCACCACTATTCTGTGTCCTCTGTCCAGAAATAATACAGTGGTTACTATTTTTATTCCTGGCAATAAGTATTCCTTACAATCCACAAACACGGTAGAAGTCGTCATGTAAATATTAATTGCAAATGTAAGAAAACAACTTTAAAAAACCTCACCACCAATGCACTTTCCACAATTAATTATTATAGAGGGAAAAAATTATGATTCCTTAATTTAATCCCTTAAATCTTCATGGTGAAACAAAAGAAGTTGGTGTAAACTCACCTTCTCATTATCATTTTGGCGGGTTAAGAACAAGGAGCAGTGTGTGTGATGAGATGTTTTCTTAACCCTTCCTTGAACTACAGAATTCAGCTTTAATGCAATGATGTATGAAAAGAAAAATTGAAAATGTGATTATCTGCCTAAAAATGAGAGCCATCCATTAGTGCACGTTCAGCACTTCAGTCAACTTGCCATAGAAATGAACATGGCACGTCTGCCCGGGGAGAAGAGAAGAGATGCCTGACAAGTCTGCCAGACTCTGCAGCATCCTGATTGCCATTATAGCTGTCCTCCCTGAGGCTTCACCATCTATTTAATAACAAATCAATCTAATCTGTTTTTGCATAGATTTTTCTACTTTGCTTCTGTGTTACTCCACAATTAAGTGGGGAGAAAAACACTGTAGAACTGAAGAAGAGAAAAGCCTCTAGGCTAGAAATTTTCACAGCTAAAAAACCAAAGGAAAACAAAACAGAAAAGCCAGAATCTTACATTAAACAATTACACATTTTAATCACCATCAACTGATTTACTACAGCATTTGTTTTACATCAGTGGGTTGCTTACAATCCACAGAAGAATATTCATAAGGTACATGTCTATGTATTTATTTCTTCTGGCCCTTATTTTTGGAGGACAAATAGTAGCCAGTTATTTCCAAATCATATCATGTGCCATCTTACTGTAGCTTAAGTCAGTTTACGCTGATCTGCTGCCCCAGCTTTAGTTATACTCTCAGTAATGGTACAGTCTGAACCACAGAAAATTTGAGTAAAATTGCCAACCATAATATAAGAATGAGTGCTTAATAAGTACAGACTGTTGATGAATATCTATTCTTTGAGCAGCAGTAGCAAAATACTTTTCATTAAAAACTCATTTTTAAATAGCAAAACAGTAATATATCTTTTTTTCTTAGCATAAGTACACAAGAAAAAATTAAATTATTGAGTACAGCAGTACATTAAGTCTAGAAGTCAAAATCTCATGTGAATTTTGCAAACCACAAGTTAAATAATAAATGTAAACCAGTAATCATTGGTGACCGCTAAAATAATCACCAGAAAATAGGCTGTGGAGTTTTCCAGTGAGTCCATCAAGCTGAGAGCCACCTGAGTGCACTACCACCGCCTGAAGGGGGACAGCTAGAAATGAATGATCTCCCACAGTGACACCATTTGAAATCTATGACATCACCTATGTTGTGTTATTGGCAAAAATTGCTCAGACATCTTAGACATAAATTCTAGTTCATGAGAAACACAGGAAACAGAGAGGCATATAAGATAACACTACTCTGCAGACAAACAGGACAGAAAAGAAGGGGAAAGACAAAGATACACATTCAAGAGATTCTTGTCTTAGAGACAAGACCAACTAATCAGGTGGACCTCATGGCCCTGACTTACACCAACCACCTACTTTTAAAATTTGAAATAGAATTTCAGTAGTGACTAAATATTTGTTGATATTAAGAATTTGGGGGCCAGGAATTTAGCTCAAGTGGCACCATACCTACCTTGCAAGCACAAGGGCTCGATCCCCAATACTGGGGGAAAAAAAGAGAGAGAAAGAATTTTATTGATACTTTTTTTTTTTTTTTTTTTTTTGAGACAGGGTCTCTCTTTGTGGTTCAGGCTGGCCCTGAGCTCAGCCTCCAACTCACATCACAATCCTCCTGCATCTGCCTACCGAGTGCTGGGATTACAGGCGTGAGCCACCACGCCCGACATTGTGGTATGTGGTACTGGTTGGTGCTGGGCGTGAGTCTCCATGCCCAGTATTGTATGTGGTGACCAGGAATCGAACCCGGGCCCTTGCGCTTGCAAGACAGGTGCCGGAACCGCTGAGCTAACTCCCCAGCCTATTGGTACTTTTGTGGTACAAAGTTATTGTGGTTATGTTCTTTATTAAAGTAGGCTTAGAAATGTATCTAAAATGTCTCTAAAGTAATAAGATGTCAGACTTTACTTCAGAATAATCCTGTAATGCAGAGAAAAATTGTGGCAAGATGAGATAATTTCCATCATAATGTTCACTTTTTTGTTAAAGCTAAATAATAAAAACATAGAAAAGTTTTTATACTATTTTCATTGTATATATTTTAAATGTTTCATAATGAAGTTTTTAAAATGTGAAGTGATCTGTTAATTTTCCGACTGAAATTGTGTTAAAAATTAACCACAATTTATTTCCTTAATATAAATTAATATAGTTTTATTTCTTAATATAAATTAATATAGTATTATTTTAAGGGATCATAGAATTTCTTAAAATTTCTTAAAATCTGATAGATATCCTTTTTAAAGTCTAAATAAAGACCATTTATTGGCCCCAGTTTAAACTTTGTGCCGATAATGAATTTACACAGTATGCTCCGTGTTCTCCATAATTAATTCCTTTCCTTTCATCATTGCTGACTCATCATGGCAGTGGACAGGGAAGGGGAAAAGGAGGAAAGGAAGAGGAAGCTGTTCAGCCACCTCCCCAAGCGGGTTGTAAACTCCTGTTCCTCTTTGCATTTGCATGTCTTAAAAGAACGCTGGACATGAGAGCTGGAAATGGAAGACAGTCTTGACACGCATTCACCTTGGCAGTTTGCCAATCAGCACAGTTGGTCCATGGGACAGTTTATCTGTTCCACCGCGTATCCACACTGCTGCTCTGAGAGATGTTTTGTGACGCTTTCTTTATATTTTTCGCTAATATTGGCATCATTCTTTTTCCTGGGCTTTTTTCTGTCGTATTACCTTGTCTGATAGTTTGAAAGTCCCACACATTTACGCAGGAGTAGGAAGGTAAGAGAAGGAAACAAGACTAGGTAGGGAAATGCAAATAAATTAGGGGTCTGGGAGAGTTTTCAGGAGGGACTTAAAGCGTTCCATCACCCAGTCCCAGTCTTCCAGTTGTCTTACCACACAGAGCTTAGAGTGTGCTCCGTCAGATACTGACTGAACCTCATGGGTTTCTTCTTTTCCTTGGACAGTTATTGACGATCCTGGATTATATTCCATCCCACATGTGAATTCATTGCTCCTCCAACTCTAAAACAACTATTTATGGGACCTGTCCATAAACTGAGACTGGAAATGTTCTACAGTGAGAAATAGTTGGTTTTTTTCAAAAAAAACAAAACAAATTTAAGAAATGTTTCCTTTTTATTTTCATAAAAATCAAAAAGGTTTACTCTCCATAAAAATCAAAGTCAAATCTTTATTGGATGAACAGAGAATGACTTTCACTCTTGAGACACACTAAATTTGATATTTTTCCATGATTAGTAAAGAATTGTATGTAAATAAATCATTTGCTTTTGAATATCTAAATAGTAAATGATCAGGTGAATAGTCACAAAAATCAGTCAAAAATTTAGGCTTGGGCCAGGGAGTTAGCTCAGTGGTTCCGGCGCCTGTTTTGCAAGCGCAAGGGCCTGGGTTCGATTCCCCGGTAACCACATAACAATACTGGGTGTGGAGACTCACACCCAGTAGCAACCAGTACCACGTACCATAGTGCCGGGCATGGTGGCTCACGCCTGTAATCCCAGCACTTGGGAGGCAGAGGCAGGAGGATTGTGATGTGAGTTTGAGGCTGAGCTCAGGGCCAGCCTGAACCACAAAGCGAAACCCTGTCTCAAAAAAAAAACCTTAAAAAAAAAAAAATTAGGCTTAAGTCAGGCATGGTGGCTCACGCTTGTAATCCCAGCACCCAGGAGTCAGAGGGGGAGGACTGCTGTGAGTTCAAGGCTCGCCTGCGCTACATAGTGAGTTCAGGGCTAGCCTGAACTACAAAGGGTGACCCTGTCTGAAAAATAATAATAATAATAATTAGGCTTTAAATTCATTTTTGAAAATAAATTTTTATGCTATTTTGTAAACAGTTTAAATCCTAATTATGAAATGAAATATATGTACCATAGGAAAAGTACTTACAAATGTAAAGAATTACTGTAGGGGTGCACACTTATAATCCAGCGCTCAGGAAGCTGAGGCAGGAGGATTGCCATGAATTCAAGGCCAGCCTAGGCTACATAATGAGTTGAAGGCCAGTCTGAATTGCATAGCAAGACCCCCTCACTAGGCTGGGGGTGGGGGTGGGGTTGAAGGGCTCTCAGTGCATGTGTCTCTTGCCCAGCTCTGTGTAGCTTAGTCCTGTGTTGGTACCATACTTAATCTCATGTACAGCAGGTAGAAAAATGAGAACCCTGGTCTACTTTTTACTAGTGCCAACTTTGAAATACCCTCTGAAAGATTACACTGACCTGAGTTCCTTTTACCTTAAGTTTTAAAAGCTTCTACTCTGTTTCTTCACCTTTGGAGGAATTTGAAAGGATAGAAATGTGGGAGAAAATAGTGCCTAATAGGCCCCAGACCCATATAATTCCCAGGCACCTGTATGTTCCCACACTGACCTTCTGTCTGAATAGTCCAGTGTTACGGCAGAACATTTAAGGAGAGAGGTGGGTGTTGTGACCAGCCACATGGCTCTCTTCATGACATTTGCTTTCCCCTTCCCAGTGTCCACTGAGATGTTAGGAAACACTTCTATTCAGATTTTCACTTCGGCTAGCCAGACACCTGTTGCCAGTTGGGTCTCGACAGAAGCCCTGCTTCCTGTGTAATTTATGGTGATGCTGAGGGAACTCTTTGTCTCATTATTGTCTAGCACTCCATCCTCTTTGATCTTCCCCTTCCCATATGGTCTTCTGAATCTTTTATTCATAGATTCAAAGCACTAACACAAAATGCTTTTGTCAAAGAATATTTAACATCCTCTGAAATGCATTCACCTCTACTCCCCATGAAAGTTACTCAGAATGTATTTCCCGTTCTTTAAATGTTTCCAGTATGCATCTAATTAGTAATTTTCAGGCTGGGGATTTAGCTCAGTGGTTCCAGCACCTGCCTCGCAAGCAGAAGGTCCTGAGTTTGGTCTCTGATACAAAAAAAATAATAATTTTCTCTTTAGGGGACAATCATAATATTACTTATTTATGTCTTCACCTTGCGTGGGATGCGTTTTAGACAGCTGTTGTGGAGATCTAAAGAAATGATAGAGTAGCATGAGAAAAGGTGAGAGGAAAAAGTGAGACAACAAAGGTGAAAGCAGGAGAAGTCAAGGAATGCGACCAAAAATGTCTGCTCCATTTCATGGCCGTTTGATTTACCCCAAGCTCCCTAGTAGTGTATGCCTTTGTCTCTGTTGTTCCCAATTTTCTAAAGACTAAAATTATAAAAGGACAGTTGAAAGCATGACTGAATTTCAGGGGAAGTGTTCTGAAAGGGAAATACATGAATCAAACTCCAGACCTTTGACGTTTCCTGCAGTCAATGAAGCAGCGTTCTGCCTTTGGTTCGTTCTCTCATTTGTTCACTGTGTTCACACGTAATTGGATTGGAATGGAGATGGAGTGATGCAAACTCTGACGTGCCAGTGAAGGTACACAAGGGTCCTGTCGGTGTCTGATGAGTCAGAACTGCTGCACCTATGTGAAGAGCATTGTTTTTTAATTCCACCACCCTTTCTTTTCTGTATGCGCAACATCACTCCCAGATCTTGTAAATAATTATGGAAAGAGACCCTTTGCCATTTCTCATTTGTTATACTTCACTTAGGTTAAATTATAGGCATGTTCCATTTTCAAGGACAAATTTATGACACAAAAATAATTGCAATTATGGGCATATTATTTGTGTTTTCATTTTCCCTGGCTGCTGAGATAATGGGTGTGGCTTTACAACAGACAATAATGCCTATCTCCATGAAGAGCCATGAGGAATAAGTAGTCCTTTCCCAGGAAAACATCAGCCCCAGATAAGCAGACAGTTGCATAGGATTGGACGGCGTGGTAAAGAGAATCCTCAGTCAGTGGAAGAGCATGGATTCGAGGAGGAATTTTTGTTGAGATAGCTGCTAAGTAAATTTGGGAGAGCTTCCCAAAAACATAAACACAAAGAAGGGTCACTTTCAAAGTGTTATTGCTAAGAAATCCTTTCCTGCTACATGTATTGCATAATGAATGAATGAATGGCACTTGTAAATATTGCATAAAATAAAGGTCCAGATCTGAAATTTTTATTCTAAAATAACAAAAGAAATCCTTGCCTGCTTTAGTGATTTTTTTTTTTTTTTTTTTTTTTTTTTTTTTGGTCCTAGGGGGTGATACTGATGTAATAGGTAGAGATGTCCATTTACCTAACCATTAGCCTAGTGAAAGGATAAAGAGCCAAGAAACCTGTGTTGGAAAGAATAAGCATGATATTATTGTTCAATTTTTTTCTAATCATTCTAATTGTTTGGATGTTAAAATAAGAATAAAACTGTAATATAAGGCATTTATTTTTTGATTAGTCTTTAAAAACAGCAGGTAGGTAGGTACCTGTCTCCCAACCATAGGAAAAACAAAGATAGTTGAATTGATATTAACCTTTCATAGGTAGTATGAGTGAGTGAAATAGCAACAGAAGGTTTGTGCACCAGGGATGTAGCTCAGTGGTGCTGCACGTGCCTGGCAAGCACAGGTACTGAGTTTGATCCCTGATACTGACAAAAAAAAAAAAGGTTTTTAGCACTGGGGAGTCCTCTGCTGCATCTCAGTCTGAATAAACCAATTATTAGTATAAGATGAGGCTATGACATTCTTGTTGATGGTCAAGTAAGGCGAAATTTGATTGGCCAACATAGTGAATGCTTTTAAATATTTCTGTAGAGCTTTCACAGGCCTTATATTTGAAGAAGTAATATTCTCAGTATAAATTCAAGAACATTCAAGAAATCAAAATAAGGGGAAGAATCTGGTTCCTATGTAGAATGATATAAAATTACTTGAAACCATTTGAAACAAAACAATGCCACAAACTGAGCTCAGCAACATTTCCATCACACACACTGTCTGTTCCTGGTTAGACACAGTAGAATTAAGACACAGTCTTTCTCTGTTACAAAGGCACAGTCTGATAGTAGGGACAGACAGCAAATACTGCAATTATAGTCACATGAAAAGTACAAAAGAAGAGATGAAGTGTTGGACACACTTGATGTAAAGGAGGAAATCGTCTCTCATCAAGATAATCCTTGAAGATGTCAGTGGTCATCAGGAAGAAGGCTGTCAGGTAGGCAGTCTTGTGGGACATGCCCACCCTGTATTCATAAATTAAATTATAGATTAGTTCAGCTAAGTGATTCTTCCCAATAAATTTGGTTTTGGTGGTGGTTAATTTTCCAAGATATTAATGGTGTGTGTGTGTGTGTGTGTGTGTGTGTGTGTGTGTGTATGTGTGTGTAAAATTTCTTAACATAATGTTGTGGTTTTTTTAACAGAAAAGCTGTAAATTTTATAAATTGACTATATTCTAAACTCAGGCTTAGATCTGATTCTCTTTTCAGTGAGAGTGCTCTTGGATCCTGTCCCAATTCAGGTGTCTCATGAGAGATTCTAAGAGCATCCTGCATGTCCTGGTGATAGAGTTAGCTTCAGCGAGGCCTGAGACAAGGAAAGGAAAACTTCGTGGCAGGGTTTCGTGTGGCTCCCCCAGTTCCCCACTGTCCTGTGGCCTAATGTTTACCCAGTGGATCCAGGCAGATTAACTCACATCGGATAAAAGATGAGGAGAAACGTGGGTATGGATTTAATTAAGTAGAACATTTTCTGAGAATATTCCTTTTTTTATAGAAAGTGACAAAGTAAAGGTAAACTTTTACTAGAGTGTTTGGTTTTTGCATGTATGATATATATAGTACTGCTTGGTATCCACATAAACCATTCTGGAATCTGAGCAATTTTGAAACAATTTCCAGACTATGTTCTACCCCCAAAATAGAACTGGATGTGTGAAGCAGCTTGCTGTGTGAGGCAACTGACGTCTCAGAAGTGCCTGCAGTGTAGGTTTATGTGGGAAAGGGCCAACCGGGAGCCAGGTGGCTGAAGGCCTTCTGTTCCATTCTGTAATGTCTGAATCTTTGCCACACTAAGGTGTTTGCTTTTTTTTTTCCCCAATGGATCTGTTGTGCATTGGCCACAAATGAACGAACACGACTTCAAACTGAAGTCTGTAAAATCACAATAGCAGCAGCAGGGAGGAGAGCCCGAAAAGGAGCCTAGAAGAGCAATTAGGAGAAAGACCGAAAGAGTGTTCCAGCCAAAACAAGAGGATGACAAAATGGAGGCCCAAATTGTGGGTGATACAGATTACATTAGAATACAACGAGGGTGCTGGCCCTGTGCTAGCCAGACACTGCCTTCTTGGCCTCAGATCAGAGAGCAAGCTGGTCTTAATGCCCAGGATTAGAAAGAACCAACTGCTCTTCATTTTTTTTTTTTTTTTAAGGTTTTTTGAGACAGGGTCTCGCTTTGTGGTTCAGGCTGGCCCTGAGCTCACTTCAAACTCACATCACAACCCTCCTGCCTCTGCCTCCGCCTCCCAAGTGCTGGGATTACAGGCGTGAGCCACCACGCCCGGCACTGTGGTATGTGGTACTGGTTGCTGCTGGGTGTGGGTCTCCACACCCAGTATTGTTATGTGGTTACCGGGGAATCGAACCCAGGCCCTTGAGCTTGCAAGACAGGCGCCGGAACCACTGAGCTAACTCCCCGGCCCTGCTCTTCATTTTTAATATCTAGATGGGAATATAAAGAGGAATCACTTTGGGGGAGAGAATTTTAATATCTCGGTCATGAAGTGTGTCAGCTGGGCTGCTGTAGTTGGAACTGTGGTCTTCAGCTCAGGAGTGAGGCTCGGGCTTGTTCAGAGGACCCGTGTGTGTTTGTTTTATGAGAACTCCCTCCAGCTAGGAGTCTTAGTTGCAGACAGTAGGATCCTCTCTGATGTGTGTCACTGGAAAAGGAACTCGTCAAAAGGTATTGTGGTGTCAACTTGTAGAATCTCTAGGAAGACTCAAGAGCCAAACTCTGGATGTCAGTGTCCACAGATCATCACCATCACCACCTGTGCGTCCACTATGTATGCTTAGGATGCCATGGCCTTCTGACCTGCCTTCTGTGGGCTCTCACTGCCTGCCCTGCACTGCAGGACGAGTATGAGTGAGCAAGTTTCCTGGTTTGTACTATGGCAGAATCCCAAAAGGAGGAGTATTTTCAAACACATTGTGTGGCCATAGGTATCCGTGTGTATTTGAGTGAAAAAGATTTTCATAAGTATGTAGATTTTCATAAGAATGTAGAACTTTACAAAGACCTACATACTTTTATGTGATGTTCTAGTGAATGTATCAAAGAAATTATTAATTTACATTAAAATAAATTGATTTGTTAATGAACTTGCTTTTAGTTGTTATTTTATTGTCTGACCAAAGAATGCTAAACATGTGACTAGGCTTCCCTCCAAAAGGTTGTTGACAGTTATTAGAAATTATGAGTGCATCTTCCATAGAAACGAATTTACCATGGAGGCCTTGGTTTGTACATGTCTAAGTGTGTTTCATGTTCCAGGGGAAGCTTGCAGAACACAAGGCACCTTGGCATCTTCAGAGGAGCAGTGAGGGCAGCAGAGTGGACTCACTTGTGAGCAAAGGATCAGAGACACATTGTAGACACCAGTGTGAGCCAGGGAAGTGTTAGTAAAAATAGATGGCTAGAGAGAAGAAAATGAAAGAAATGAGCCTGTGTTTCTAACATGAACCTACCTTTTCTTATCTTTAAGGAAAAAAAAAATGCGGGTTGTACTCAGTAATTTAAAATAGCAATTCAAAATTCCATATATTTATTCTACAATCCTTGCATCTCAGCACAGTGAACAATTTGAGAGTCATTTCAAGTAAGTTGCTCAAAAAGGAAATGGACCCTTCTAAGTAACATGTACTGAGCAGTTATTGCATAGCTTTATAGAACTTCGTGTCAATGCAGCGGAAGTTACCATCATACATGGTGTTCAAATATCCCATGGAAGTTCTTTTTTTTTATGATTAAACCTCATTATTAGCTTATTTGCCTAATGATTTATATCTTTTACCTAAACAGAATAGGGAGAATTACTTTTAACTATAACCTTCACCTAGAACTGCCTTACCATACTTTGGTACCCAAAAGGGCTTTTCAATTTATATGGTAACAATAATAAGTATTAAATGCCTCCCATGTGCCATGCAGTGGGTCAGACACCTGACAGATGAGTAAAACAGCTGTAGCCCTTGCCCAGTATGAAAATCATACTACATTATAATTAGCTAAAATTATAATCTATGATTCATAATTTCAAAGATGAGAAGTTGTGAAAAGTTATTTCACTGGAGTTACAGAAGTTTCAAGCTCAGTAGGTAATAAATCTCCACGATATTTCCAAGAAACTTGAAGCACATTAATAACATTTCTGGGTAGGAGTTTGAGTTACCATATATTTTAACAGTTACATAAAGTATGATCAGTTTGCTAATAACACAGTTGACTAGTATCAATCTCAGGACTTAGAAAGTAATTTAGAGAATAAAATTAAACAGTGAACGCAAACCGAAGAGAAACTGAAATTCAGTGTAGGGAAGCACGTCTGGAGCCACGAGACAATGGGGACCGACCCTCAGGAGCAAGACAAACCCGCTCTTCAACTGAGCCCTTTCTCCTCATCAGTCCCTTCCAAAAGGAGTGACAAGAGCACCCTGTAAAGGAGCCTCGTAGTGCTGTGGAAGGTAGTGTGACTGACTCCCTTCAGTAGGAGCATGTCCCAATGCAAACGGCTAGTTCAGGGCCCAGGGTGTGAACCACTGGGCCTGTGAGGAAGAAAAGGCAAATTACACATGAAACTAAAGTCCAGGGAGTCCTTACAGAATCTAAGGTGTCAACTAGCAGTGGTTCTGTTAACCCTTTAGTGACTTTAAATACCAAGGAGTTAATGAGGACTTAAAATCTTAGAATTATAGCTCTAAAAAGATTATTCCATTTAGTTGTTTCAAGACCTTTATTTTATAGTGTCTTTATACCCAGAGCTGGACATTTTTTGTTTAAATCACCTAAGTATGCCAAACATATTAGAGTATGTTCTATTATGTAAATTTTTTAATAAAAAACAAATACTTAAAGGAATAAAGTAAACCTCATGTTCTTACCCACAGAAATAAATGATAGCACTTCCTTTTTACTTTTCTTGACCTCTTTCTAGGCATACTTTGTGTGTGCGCGCGTGTGTGTGTACATGTGTTATAAGAATAGGATCACAGCTGTTCTGCCATACAGCACAGAGTTTAGGAGCACTGACTCCGGAATCAGACTATGCTGCGCTTGATCCCAGCATTTCTAGTTGCACATGTTTAATCTGTAAGGCAATGGTGTACCCATTCATAAGGTGGTTGTGAATTGTATAATGGAGAAAATGTATAAATTGGAGATAACATGTTTAAAATGCTAAATTTAACATCCAATAAATGTTCAATGATCCAGCCTGTTACCTCTATGTTCTACCACACTGTCCCCCTAATTATTCCATGATTTTCTTTTTTTTTGAGACTGGGTCTTGCTTTGTAATTCAGGCTGGTCCCAAGCTCACCATGTAGCCCATAGCCCAGGAAAGCCTGAAACTCACAGCAACCCTTCTGCCTCTGCCTCCCAAGTGCTCATGCCTGGCACTGTGATTATGTGATACTGATTGCTGTTGGGCCTGAGTCACTAGGCCTGGCATTATTATATATGATTACTGGGGATTGAACTAGGGACCTTGCGCTTGCAAGGCAGGTGCTTGAACCCCTGAGCTAAGTCCATAGCCCTCCATGATTTTCTTTATTGACTTGGGCAAGGTGAGAAAGAATAGAGAAGCACACACAGTTTCTACATTTAAAAAAAGATTATATATGTATATAATACTTAGTTTATACAAATATAATACATATATAATAAACTAAAAGAAATAGCTAGCTAAAATTTTATCCTGGCTTATAAGACCTTTTTTGGGGGTGGGGGCTTGCAAAGTTTCATGGTATGATTTGAATTTTATAAGGCAACACTCTGTTCAGAACAGACCCCAGTACCTTTTGTAGCAACTGAAGTATCTAATGGCTTTTCTTAAAAGTAAGGAAAAGGAAATGAACTTAATACTGACTTGGTATAGATGTGGTTTTCTTGTTAACACAAAAAACGTACTGTAGTACTTCATATAAGTACCATAAATATCACAGTTATGTTGCTTATTCAAGGAAATTTTTGTTACTATATAATTTGTTTTAACTTCCAAGGATATGATTTTGTCCCAAATTGATGTGGCAGGTTAGCTATTTAAAAATTTATTTGTAAAAATAAATTTAAATTTTAGTTAAGATTTTAATATTAACTGTGAAAATTAAAATGTTATATGCAAAACAAGTTCGTAAATTGTATAACAAAGAAAATCAATTTTTCATTTTTCTCTCCCTTTCTCTAGCTCAACTGAGAAGTCATTTCCTTGGAGATCAACAGGTATGTTTTTGTTACATAAAAAATATTTAATGTTTATTTTTAAATTTTATTTATTTAGAGATGAGCTCTCACTGTGTAGTTCCAGCTGGCCTCAAATTTGTAGCGATCCTCCTGCCTCAGCTTCTCAAAGGCTGAGATTATAGCAGTGTGCCACTGTGCCAACATAGAACAACATATCAACTCTATATCTGAAAAAAAATTTCCCAGCGTAAGAGGGCTGACTTTAGAGTAAATTGTTGCATAACCTGGGAATGGTGACCAATCACTTTTAATGAGACTTTGCTGTTTCTCACACTCAAAGTTGTTTAAAGTATTCTTTTTCTTTATGTACTCCATGTAGAGTATCTGTAGCTCCTAAAGAAGTCTAAAATGGTCTGGTAATTTTCAATGTAGTCTCTTTATCCTCCTTCATCCTTAATTTATCATATAAGAAGGATAAATTACATCAGGAAGCCACTTTCACACATACTGGATTATCTTCATACTCAGCCTACATTTAGGGAATGTTTATCAAGCACCCACATTGCATGCTGGGTACTGTACACCCCTCTTGGCAGAGAATGACAGCGCAACACATATCTGTCCCTTCCCCCAAGCCATGCCGTGGAACACATGCCACGAAGGAAAGTGTCAGTGATGTTAAACATACTAGTCAGCAGGCCTTGGGGCTTTTCAAACAAGTTTGGAGCCGAGGGAAACAGACCACCAAATATCTAGTCTCTAAAGTTATCTTAATTTGATAACAAGATTCTGGCACTATTTATAGCACATACAAGGCATTCTGCTATTTTACAGAGAAGCTGTTCCCAGGAATGTAATATTCATTCAAACTGCTGATAGAGCATGGACCTGCAAAAGCTACCTAACAAGACTTAGAAGCACCAGTTTTGCACAAGCAAAGACACACCATGAAATAATACATGGCTAACTGCCATATAAGCATTATGCAGGAGCCTTGTTACAAACAGACAGCCCACTTGTGAAGGAGCAGAGAAGATGGGCCTGGAGCCCACATGGCCCACCCGGAGCCAGACTGGAGAGAGCATTGTTAGGGGACCGTAGAAGAGACATTGAAATGTCACATGAAAACATACAAAACTGATTGGGTAGGTGGTAAGATGTGCAAAGTCTAGACAGTTGATGGGGTCAAATTTGTAAGTACCAGGGACTTGGACTCTCGGTCCTTGTGAGGAGACACTGAAATTCCTCTAAGTAAAATTCATATAACTTAACCCTCAAGAGGTCAAAACCTCCAGAAAGCTTCCTATAGAATTTGGTATGTGAAAGGTGGCCCAGGCAAGTCCTGTGGATTTAGGGCCAGTTTGCAGCTGGGAAAAGAAAATGTCAAACTTGAAGCTTGGAGCATAGAATAGTGACATAATCAAAGCAATTGGGGGAGTCACAATGGAGAACTGGCTTGAGAGGTGGTCTGTATGTGGTATTGAATATGTTGCATTTGAGATGATAAGAGCAAAGCAAATGAGAACACTCAGTATGTATTTTTGAATGTGATTACTAAGGAAAACTTCAGTGTGAAGGAAAACTCCTATTCAACTGAAAGGTCCATGTAAATTAATACCTAATTAGGTGGCTCCGACCCATGGGCCAGATTACCTGTGGATAAGGGACAGCCAAATTGGAGAGAAGGTGGAAACTCAGGAGAACAGCTAAGAGAGGAAGGAAGCTGTTACTGTTTTATTCCTGGAGGAAGTGAGAGAATCTCCTGAAATCTGACAGAGGGAGTCTGTAGAGACACGGTGTTGTTTCCCCATGTCATCATAGCTTCTAAGGTGCCCGAGTGGGCAGGAACTGAGCCTGCCCCATTGCCCATTTTTCTGGTGATCTGGGATGCTAGCCCCTGGTAGGTCATCCCTGAGTGGATGAATGAATAACAAATACTGCTTCATCCAATGAGAGAAATGTCTGGGTGTTTATATGTTCACTTCACAACTAAATCTTACACCTTTAGAAAGTTCTTCCTTTTTTCCCTCTGCCTCCGTGCCTGGACACACAAAAACTGTAAAGTTTTTGAACTCCCAAGAATCCTTTTTCTTAACTTGATTCAACAACACATCTAAACCTTTGTAGCTTACTAGGCCATTTACCAAATCATTGCAGTATGATGTAAATTTAGCTTTATTGTTTCTCTTACAAGTTTTTCTTTTCATTATAATCACTTTAATGAGATATGATTCACATAGCATATCAGTTTATCCATTTAAATTCCATATTTAAATGTCTGACATATTCACAGATTGTGAATCCATCACCACATTCAGTGTTAGAATATTTTCATTATTCTTCAGAGAAATTACTTCCCAATTAGCAATCATCATTCTTTGCCCACCCACTAACAGTTCTTTGTGGACTTATCTACTCTTAATGTTTTAGCTAAGTGGAACTCTGGAACACATGACCCTTCATGACTGGTTTCTTTCACTCAGCATGATGTTTCCAAGGTTCACCTTGTGCTAGTAGGTCTCAGCGCAATGGCACTTCAGTACTTGTCACACCAAGTGCCAAACAAATCATTGTGGCTAGAATGAGTAGTGAGTCCTGAGGCTGCTGACCTCAGTGCGTTCTAGCACGCTTGTCATGTATCAAACAGACGTTGAGTGTTAGGTTGAATTTTTGTGTCAAAATGAATGCAGTAACAAGTGCAGCCAGTTTCAAAGCAATTGAATACTAAGGTATAACTGTACTTTGTTCCTTTTTTAGTGGCAAATATTCTGGTAGATGTGCTTAACATGTTTTCTTTCTCCATTATTCATCAGTGATTGTTTTTCCTTTTGACTGTTACAGATAATGTTACCATGAAAATTTGTGTACAAATTTTGGATGTATATTTTCATTTATCTTAATAGCATGTCTAATTGCTAGGTCATATAGTGCTCCTGTGTTTCAGCTTTTAAATGGCTGGTTAAGTTTCCAGAGTGGTTACACTATTCTCCATGAACATTGATAAGAGTTCATGGGTTCTGATTTCTTTCTACATCTTCTCCAATACTTCTCTCTTCTATCACAGCAGTCCATGTGAGTGTGAATTTTATATTGTTGTAGTTTTGATTTACATTTCTCTCATGGCTCATGTGTCTTTTTTTTTTCCTTGCTTAATCTTTACAAGCACTAGTGAGGCACATATATATTTCAAGCTTACCAGAACCTTTATGTCAGCTCTTTTACTCATAAAAAATAAGTTTCCTACATAATTCTAATTCTAATATAGACACACATCAGATAATATCAAGCCTGTAATCCCAGCAGTCAGAGGCAGAGGCAGGAGAACTGCCATGAACTCAAGTCTAGCCTGGGCTAGTAAGTTCAGAGACACCTTGAACTATAAAACAAGACCTGTCAAAAAAACTAAAAAAAAAAAAAAAAAGAAAGAAAGAAAAGAAAATATCTGGAAAATATAAAAAGAATTTCTTATAATCAGCCTTAGCACTTAATCTTTCTGTGCATGCATGTAATACATTACTATTTCCCTTTGAAAAATTGAACACCTGGTATATAAATTATTACTCTTTTTATATATTATATATATATATATATCTGCCATGTATTATAAAACTGTTTATAGGTTCATCTTCTATACTGCATCCTTAATTGCAGAAATAGCTTACACTTCTGTAGATATTTTAAAACTAAATTTATTGAGACATCGTGAGATTAATACAAGTGACCTTTGACCTCAAAAATTACAAGAAGTGCTCAGAGTGGTGACCATTAGCTTGCATACGTTTATTAATATGCTGAACTGCTAAAGTATGTATACATTTTTGTCAGACTATGTATTTCTTGAGAGCTGTAGACAAAAATAATACATCATTGTCAGTCTTTAAAGCACTTGCCCTCTTAAGAACTTCACATTTAATGACGTGAGCCATAATGGAGACAGAATGACATACATTTCAGCTGTTAGAAAAACACAATTCAGGAAAATTATCAATATCTACTGTATGCACATCTGTTATTGAACAATTCACACTTTATGATTTTTTTGCTACTATAAATAACTGTGGTAAATATCCCTGTGTATTAAATTGTTTCTGCTATTTTGAATTACCTCAAGCTAGAATTCTTAGGAAGAAAATTATTTAGGATCAATGTAAGACCTTTGCTATATGTAACCATCTTGCTTTCCTAAAAGCTTGTACTGGATTAATTTTCTCACTGTCCAGGTATAGGACATTGATCCTCCCAGGTCTCCTCGTGTTATCATTTGTATTTGTAATTACCTAGAAAAGATAAACATACTCTGTAGATTGCCTTTTATTTTTTTTTAATTGGACAATGTTCAGTGGGTAGGAGTTCTCCTAGGCCAAGAGTAATAGCTGTGTCTGCCGGTCAGTGTGGTTGGAAAACAGCACCCCTGCTAGGTAGTTCAATACAGGGAATCTGATACAGTGCATTCTGCTTATGAAAGTGAGGGCTGGAAGATTTAACAGGATCCCAGGGATTAATGCCCAGAAGCTGCTGCTTCCCAACAACCACAGAGATGAACGTAGAGGTGGTTTTGTCCAGGAGCTGGGGTTCAGGTGGGACGGGGCCTGAGAGGTGGGTGAGGGGAATTATTCAGCTTTCTGTAGAAACACGAAGGAGACAGCCCCTCCAGAAATGCTCCCTGAAGTGATGAGGGACAAACATCTGGATTCTTTGTTCTGGCGCCTCCCAGCACTCTGCTAAATGGCTAACTGCACTGCAGAGGCTGAGCTGGAAAGGAAAGTTGTAGATGTTTGATCCACTGGCCCCAGAAGCCAGGGAGGCAGGCATGACATGCAGTTATTAATTTGCACTACAGAGAAAGTGAAGGATTATGAAAACACATGATAGGGGATGAAATATCTGGGACCCTCACATTCTTTCTGCCTTCTTTTCTGCACAGAGATAAAAACATTTTCAAGATTGTTCCCATAGACAAGGAGCGAAAGTATATAGTATGATGTGCTTAGTATTTTTTTTCATTAAATTCATCTGTCAAATCACTTTCAAGCTGTGTAATCAGCTTCCTAATGTGTTAAGTACAGAAAGATAAACAAAACAGAATATGCTAACATTAAGTGTATTTTAAATTAAATACACAGTAATAAACTGTTCAAAAAGCTCCTGAAATTTTTATTGGTCGAGCTAAAACTTCAATGTTTATTTGTGGCTGTAATTTCACCCTGAATTCCCTATTCCCTTGTTTCCTGAGGCGCAACCACTGAAAACTCTTGTTGAAACCTAGGAGTTACATTTGTGTATTCATCTTTTATTTTGAAGAGAGAGGAGAGTCCTTTAACTTCCAAATGCAGCAGCAGAAACTAATTTGACTGCACGTACTTTGCTATGTGGGTGTTTTTTTCTTAAATTTGTCTGCTTTTCGTCTATACTTACAGGTCTAAATTGTCACCCTGACAGTGAGATATGATCAGAAGGGTGAAACAGTTGAAGACTGATTCAATGAATAAAAGAGTAACATCTGATTTATTTCATAGTCCTTTTTATAGTAGATACAGATAGATACTCTTCACAAGTTGGAGTGTGTTGCTAGGGTGACAGTTTTGCCACCACTTCTTACTATAAACCTTATTGTTTTTCTTTACATTATGTGTGTAGAAGTAACAGAAAAAACTACTTGGTTTAGAATTAGATAGTCCTGCTAGAATGAGCTACAGGTAGCTTCAGTGTGAAAAATTTACTAAAAAATGCTTTCTTCGGCTAAGACTTGACAATAGGTACATCCTCATTCATTTTCTTGGTTTCCTATGTAAGAAGGAAGCACACAAAAAGAATTAGGATTGAAAGTCGGTTTTTGTTCTCATTTTTCTTTACATTTTGAACATTTACTTGCTGGCAACTTCATTGCTTCCCCCCCTTCCTTTTTAGCTCTGTAAAAGTTTTAAATTTGATTTGAAAAGCTTAGCTTTTCAGCTAAAAGATTTGCTAGCAAGGTGCCAGTTCGATCACTGCCTGAGGGAGATCCCTGCCTACTCATGTGTCTTAAGCATGTTAGATTTTGTGGAAATGCCAAAAACTGAGACCTACTGCTGAATTTTCTTTCTAAATGGCTCACCTACTGAGGCATCATTTTCTAAGGAAGAACTTTAAATGCCCTAGGCAGAGATTTCCATCTCTTTATCATTTGATTCAGAAGAATCCAGCTTGCTTGTGTTTTGTGAGTGGTTAGTAGCTCATTAACCTATACTAGGGATGGTGGGCTGTTTAAAAATTTAAAGCTAGACTTTTTAAGTTTGGCAACTGAAAGAGATACTTCCCAAAGAGTGAGGAAAGACTGCCAAATCTATCAAATATTTTTATTCTCTCTGGTGTGTGTCACTTGCGATTAATTTATTGCCTTACCTTTTGCCCTCTCTCTTAAGTATTTTGCATTTGTTACAGATGTTACACATTTGCTTTCTAAAATTAAGTGCACACCTTTTTGGCTCATGTGACGAGGAAAGTTTGTTTTGTTTCTTGGCTTCGTCTCTTCCATAACCTCATTTTTCTAATAACCTTGTTTTTTCTGCTCAAAAAGGAGTTCAGAGGCAGGTCTTCTCGTACTCCCTTGTTTTATTTATGTGAGATTTTTCACTGTTGACTTCTTATCTCTTACAGTGTTTTGTATGTGCAACCTGACATTCCTTCAAAATTTGAGGTAGATATTTAGGGAATACATAGTGAAATATAAAATAAACATTGGAGTTATGCAAAACATATATTAGAATGATAGATATTAGAATGATACGGTAAGGCCTGAGAGATGTGAGAATCCAAATATAATCCTCATGATGAAACAGACTAGATGGAATATCATTCATATAAAGAAGCCCTTGGCTGTACTAGCAGTTTTGTCTGTCTGTCTGTGGTATTTGGTTTTGATTGTGGTTTTGTTCAGTGATCCCAGGGACTTGGCCCAAGGGTCCACATAAGCACTCCACCACTGAGCGGCATCCCCAGCCCTTTACTGCCCTTTTAGGGAAAAAAAATACAGCAATTCAGTAATGAAAATAACTACATCTGTGTATGCTCACCACCAAAAAGAAGGTCAGTAAAGGTTAAAGCTAGAGATGAGTCCTTTTGTCAAAGTGACTGTTGGTTGTTACTTGAATTCTCCATCCTGTGATGTGAAATTTGCTACAAGTCACGATTTTACAGTTTTTCTATTGGGGAAGGGGGAGTACCATCTTCTGGGAAGTTGCCAATCATGAGTACTTCGGTCTGACTTTCAGGGGAGGGAAGTTAGCCCCAGGGTCCTGCCCACCTTCCTTGCAATGAGACCAGCACCTTCCCAGGATGCTGAGCTGGGAGGCAGTGCGCTGCCCTACCTGCCAGACACTCCCACCTGTTGTTTTAAACAGTGCCAGGTTCCGAGAGGAGGAAAGTGTCTGAAACCACTGAATGTCAACTAAGCCATGCAGCATTGGTACTCTCAAGTTGGAAATTTGGAAAGCCAAAAATGATGATTCTCTAATAAAGCAATCTTGTAGCAAAAGACACAAGATAATAAAAGTGAGGGAAATTTCTGGTTGCCCCACAAGGCAGTGCAGATTAATAGATCGGGGTGACTAGGAGAGAGAAAGCATTGGGAATTCCATGCAGTAAGGAGTTTTCAAGTTTGTCAATAAATATGAAAAGGAAGGGAAAATTGTATTAAAATAGAAATTTTGAACTTTTTTCTTTCATAGTACAATATTTATTATGTAATTTGTTAAAATGCTATTTTTTTTAAGAGTAAGAGAAATTTATTGAGAGAAAGATAGCTTCTGTCTAAGAGAGACAGAAGGGGACCACCAAGTGGCTTGTCCTAAAATGCCATTATTTTAACATGCTGTCCATCTGAATTATTACCGTGTGATTTACCCTGATATTAGTAACAGACACTGCTAAATTTAAAGCTATAGGGGTACTTTTGCATTTTATTTACATGTATAACATCTGTGTATGAAATGTATTGATAAAAATTTCTCCACTAGGATGAGCTTAAAACCTATGCACATGTATACTGTAAATAAAAAATAAATGATAAGCTAGCTTTGTCAGTTTATCTTTTTTCTTCCATCTACAGCAAGTAACTTTCAGCACATCATGAGATCAGACATAAACTTAAATGGGAACAATATAGGCCTCAGTAGAAAGGCACTGAATCTGAAAAGGAGATAGAGTATGAGGTGATGTTATATTGTACATATTCATAAGTAGACGATTAGACCACAATCATGTACAAAGCAGTGCTTTTATTGATCTTTGAATGTTATGATTTATTAATCTATAAATTATATAAAGGACAAAATATTGTCATATGTTCTCTCTTGCTTCTCTTGTAAAGACCAGGAGGGATAAGAATTTCTTTGAAAGCCAGGTTTGGAGTCCAAGTTTTGCCCTTCTACTTTATTTTCACCAGCCTCCTGGTAACCATTCACTGCAGCCAGCCCACTACAACCACAGAGCCAGCACTGTCAATTCCACATTGCCACTGCAATGCTGGTAGTTGCCTTGTTAATGTTTTGTTATGAAAGGAAGACATGCTTCAAGTTTTTTTAAAAAAATTAAAGTTGAGAAGTATTTAAAGTACAAAATAATAATAATAATAATGCCTCACTTCTAAAATTTCCCCACCATATCCATTCCTTCCCATATCCGTAAACACATACAAAGTGCATACAATAAAATCTGGAATAAGATATACCAGGTAAACTGTGTGTGTAATATTCATACACATTTGGATTTGATTTAATACAAATTAGCATATGCTATACATTATTCTGTGGCTTAGGTTTTCTTAACAGCATCATAAAATTATATTTACTTTCCATATAAAGATACTTTTTATGATTGAGTCATACTCATTATTTGGAAATTTTTGTGAATGAGTATTTATTTTTCCAGTTTTTCATTTAAACAATGGTAAGATTTTCTCTGCACATCTTAGTGTCTCCGATAAATAGATATGTGTAAATGGAGCTGCTTATACAAACATGCCTTCATTTTTATGTTGATAAAGTAGTGTTTCTTCCCTAGTCAAAAAGCTTAATAATCAGGACCACCTGTCCCACTTACTGTTCCTATCTGTGCTTATTATATTACCAGAAAACAGGAATATAAAGTTTTAATAAGTTATTAAGCTTTTTAACAACAATGTTTCCAATTTTCTGATATCATTACATTCATGGACAGATGAAACAAACTATTACAGAAGTTATTATTAAATATTCTAAAAGAATTTCTAGTGACAAATGTGTGAAGAATAATTAGAAAAATCACCTGTCCACAAGCCCCAGAGAAGTAATTAACCCAAGCAAAGATTACCTGTGAATGCCAAAACCTGAAAGCTTTCAATTCCTCCTCTACATACATTAGAACCATCTCCAGACTTATTTAAATCTAAATATTCAGAGTGCAACTTAAGGCGATTCAGCTGGAATCTTTGTGTATGGGACTCAGGCAGCAGTCGCTTCTAAACTCCACCCAGACTTCAAGCCAAGGATGGCCATGTGCACTCGCAGTTGAGAACCGTTTCATTCAGAAGGAAAGTTAAGGATGAGCTGGGCAGTAGGAGGATGTTCTGCCATTGCCTGAACTGGCCAGGTGATCTCAGCAACTGTGAGAGTGGTGGTATGTGATGGTGTGGAATATATAGCACCTTTCAAACACTACTCTGGCCACAACAATTTGACAGTTTTTAGCTTTTTCTACTCGTAAGTAGGATTGACATTAGAACAATATAGAAGTGACATCATGGAAGAACCACAGACAAATTCGGAAAATGTAGAAGCACACAGATTTGTGCCTGTGCCTCCCCTTAATGAGTCGAGAACATGAAAATGCAGGAATGAGAGCTTCTGTCTACATTAAGTGACGATTTTACGCAGACATAATCAAAGAACCTACTTCAGTCTGACTTAGTACAAGCCAGCTAAACAGATCCGAAACATCCAAAAATTTTTTTTGAATATCATCTCATTACATGGCATTATGAAATAACTGTTTCTGTAATGTCCTTACTTTATAAAGATACATGTGGAAATATTTAGAGCTGAGATAATCTGAGGGATTTAAGATTCTGTAACAAAGATGACAAAGATAAATAGTGCATAAGATATATGGCATACCGTGGACAAATGTGAAATCTGGGGAAAGGTTTGTATTTTTCGTTTAACTTGTATGTATACTCAAAAACTTTAAGCAGTTTAAATATAAATTATTTAAAATAAAGCATTTGGAATGTTGAGGTTAAAATGGTACATCAGAGTGATGTGTTAAAAGCCAGCAAAATATTGACCATACTCTTAAGGGAATGATCTCTGCCATAAGTAGTAAAAATAAACAATGAAATTGGAGGTATACTTTTTTTTTCCCAGCCAGTAGATATGATTTAATTTGTTTTTTACATACTTGACATTTTGGTAATTGAACTTTTACTAAGCAGTATTACTTCTAAAGTTGGCCCTTGCATCACAGACAGATTCAGCCAATTGCAAGTGGAAGTATATTCTTTTTAAACTGTTGTGCTTAAAAAAAAAGTTACTATATCTCTGCTCCTCATCTATAGACCTTTTTCTTGTCATTAAAACAATTACTTGCATAGCATTTAAATTGTATTAGGTACTATACATAAAGCAAAGATAGTTTAAATGCCACATAATTTTTATGAAGGACTTGAGCATCTGCTGGCTTTTTATACCTTGGGGTCTCTTGGAACCAATTCCCCCATAGTGCTCTGGGTCAACCTTTCTCTGTGACAGTGATGAATTATCATTATGTTTAAGGCTAGGGATTAGCTCAGGTGGTACTGCGCCTACCTTGGAAGCACCAGGGCCCAAGTTCAATCCCTGGTACCACCAAAAAAATACACACACACACACATATAATCACTGTGTTTGTACTCAGACTTTCACCAAAGTATTTTGCTTTGGCAGACATATGTCTGACTGTTCTAGGCACTGAAGTATGACATTTGAACATATTCCAAAAGTATAAATATAGTGAATTAGTGCTTCATGTGAAAATCAAATATCCAGTTTTAGCCTTTAACATTTTATGTTTGATATAAACAAGTGAAATATTTACATTTCCTCATACTTTTAGTGATATATGATCTACTGTCTAAAGTACAATAAAAACTGTCCTGTTCCCAAACTCTTTTTCCTTTACCATTCTTCATACTGAGCCGTAGCTCCTCAGTTTATACTTAGTGCTTTGTGAAGCGTGAGGAAAGTGACCCTCTGTAACTCCCAGTTCATTCTTACTCCACAGTTAGTCTATGTTTAACTTCATCTTGATAAATTTTACCCAGAAACATAACCAGGAGAAAAACACAGAAAAGCTTTGTTTCAAAGAACCATTTATTTCTTTTGATAGTATATCATCTTTTATAGTTACTGTTGTGTGTTTTTAGGAAGGTTGTTTTTGTTTTATAACAAAAGAAATCCACATTATCTGGTATTTCCCACTGTCAAATATTCCTATTACTGTCCTTGGTACTTATTTTTCCCTAAAAGAAATATATTTTTGAAAATATTTACTGAGTTTTTGGAGCATTTAATTATATTTTCATAGTTTAATTACTTTTTGCATCTCAGTGACTCTTTTACTTCTCAACTTTATTTGTAGGAAACAGCAGCCCTGTGGCCATTTAGAACACCTGTCTCTTAAACTTGGTGTTGAAAAATGTATGTCTTTTGCTTTGCTTTCTTAGTTCTTTGCATATTGTAGCTTTCTTTTTTTAGATATAAGGTTTTATGACAGCTACGAATCTGTATTTTAATTGGGACCCAGACTAAAAATATTTTAACACTCATTTTAATATAACTATAGAAATTCCTCATTAGTTTTTTTCTTTTCTGAAAACTATTCTAGTGGTTTTATATTCCTGAACAGAATTCAGAAATTTTGCAAGATCTGTGAAGAAGATCTCTCTCAAGTGATGTACAAAACTAAAAACTTTTCAGATTTGTCATTCTAGAAATAAAAACATGATTATACCAATTTATGCAGATAAACCTATACTTAACCACAGTATTGGACCCAGGTAGACAAGCTTTTACCATGGATTTCAAGACATGCTAGTTGATTGTTGGAACATAGTTTAAAGCAAACTAACCAATAATTCACTAGTGATTTGTTTTTCAAGGCTTTTCACACAATGTATTCTAGATGAGAAAAATTAATTCATTAATATTTAAAGAATAATAGAAATAGTTTCAAAAATATAGCCTTCTGCTGTTTGTCTTATTACATATATATAGTTTATGGCTTTTGTTTTTGCAGTACCATCGATCTCAGTACTTTGCAATAGCCAGACAGGCATGGCACCATTGAACTACATACCCAGCCCAATAGTTTAATCTCAAATTACAAGTACCTAATTTTCTTAAAATACCAGTCAATATTCATTTTCTCCTACATACCAAAAAACACTTTTGTGCTTCATATTTTTATCCTGTGAAGCAATATTTCTCAGTGACCACATCCCTCTGAGAATTAGCTTACCTGCTATAGAAATACTACATTGTAAGCACTACAGAAAGCCCTGAAGAGGAGAAATGTTTTGCAGTCATCTGTCTTCTAGGTTCTGTTCCGGAATTTGGCAGGTGGTTTCCTTCTCAGCCATGGAGGTCCTTACATATTCTGCACTTTTGTGGAAAGTGGGCTCCTTCCTGAGCATGTGGCCCAGGAGGAGAGAGTCCTATGATCAAACAGGAATTTCCGTGAGGTCCCTTTGGGTTTGATAGCATGACCTCAACTCCATGGCCAGAGAGTTAGGAGAAACTGTCAGAGTCTCATCTACAGAGTATTAAGTGCCATTAGCATCCCAAGAGTCCTACCAAACCCAGCTATACCATCTTTACATGAGGACAAAACCTTAAACATCATAATAACTCAGAACAGGCAGGAAACAGGTACAGAGGAGAAATCAGCATGAGCTTGCATGAAAGACTAGTTACAGGGCTGAACATGGTACTAAAAATCTCCTTACTGATCTCCATGTTCCTGTTTCCATGGTGATTTTATACAGTACAGAACCTGCTGGTTTCATACAATATAAACAGCAAGACAGAGATTAGCAAAGCAGAGCCATCTTAATAATTTCATATTCTTTAAGGAGGAGTTTTACTAAGCACATTTTTATGTACACTTCGAGTATTTGGAAAAGTATTTCATTGTCTATTATGAATAATGTGTGGATAACGTGTCAGAATTTCATAGCTATCCAACATTATCTTTTAGCTGTTATTTTCTTTTTCTTAGAGGCCAACTTCTACTTTTCTTGATTAATTAAATATATATATATGTTATATATATATATATAATATGCATTCAGATCAAGTATAATAAGGAAGAAGGATCTCCAATAATCTCCCAGTCTTAGACACAGACGAAGATTTCATTTTGCCATGAAACATGTTCAAGTTCTATATTTTTAGATACACTTTTCCTGGGAAGAAGCTAATTGATGTTTGAAAATGCTCTGGAGTATATTTTCAGAGTCCTGGAAAACATGTTTGTGATTTTTCTTAAGTAATATGTGTTCCTAAGTACACAGATTAAAGAACTAGTGTTCACATGGTATTTGCCATGTTTACTTAAGTGTCTTGAGATTCCCTGTCCTGATCATGTTAAATCACAATATGCCAACTGTTTAATTATAAGTCACAGCGTTAATCATTAAGTGGTTAATCCTGTACTCTACCTCTATAGTTTCTCTTAAATTTGACTAGTATATTCTTCTGTTACACATAACAGATGTTTAAATACGCATTTTAAAATAAGATTATATAAATATCACATAATTTGTAAATGTGTCCATTACCATTTTCCAATCAGAAATAATTACTCAATAACTAGGAAATGGTTCTGTTAATTTGAGGTAGGTTCCATGTATGTACATTTATACACATGTATATATTTAACTTGAGAATTGCAAGAAACTAAATAATAGTAAAACTATAGAAAACTATACTTTTATACTTTTAGTTTTACTTTAATTTTGTGCTGAGTATTTCAGACCGTCAAAAATTTGTATGAGGATATAATGCCTAGGGGGGCCGGGAATTTGGCTCAGTGGTTCTGGCGCCTGTTTTGCAAGCGCAAGGACCCAGGTTTGATCCCCAGTAACCACATACCATACTGGGTGTGGAGACTCACGCCCACCAGCAATCAGAACCACATAGCACAGTGCCGGGCGTGGTGGCTCACGCCTGTAATCCCAGCACTCGGGAGGCAGAGGCAGGAGGATTGCTGTGATGTGAGTTTGAGGCTGAGCTCAGGGCCAGCCTGGACTACAAAGTGAGACCCTGTCTCAAAAAAAAAGAATATAATGATTAGACAGAGCTTAAAAGGAAAAACATCAATGCAGTTAAAGCTTGTGAAGTTCTTTTAATGGTTGAGAAGATAAGGATCTCTGTCTATGAAAATACTCATTTTTTGTGGGCTCCATAACAGACATAGAAAGGTGACTGAAGGCCATGTGGATAATATAGAAATAGACTGATTTATAGTTTATATTAAATAAGTGTTTTGTAACTTTTTTTATATCTCAAATTTATTTAAATAAAGGGCATTAAACCTTTGTCCTGTCCCCTCAGCCCAATTACTTGGATCTCCAAATTGAATTCCGTGTATATGGGAATTTAGTAATTTACTTTTTTTCTTTTCTTCCTGTTGGTGTCCTTTTTCTGTGTCATCTTTCCTCTTTTAAAAGTAAAAGGAACAAAGTCAGATGATAACATTTAGCAAATATGACACTATATTACTTTCAGGCTGAATTTTTTTTTTTTTTTTTTTTTTTTTTTTTTTTTTTTTTTTTTTTTTTTTTTTTTTTTTTTTAGGTTTTTTGAGACAGGGTCTCGCTTTGTAATTCAGGCTGGCCCTGAACTCAGCCTCAAACTCATCACAGCAATCCTCCTGCCTCTGCCTCCCGAGTGCTGGGATTACAGGTGTGAGCCACCACGCCCGGCACTGTGGTATGTGGTACTGGTTGCTGCTGGGCGAGAGTCTCCATACCCAGTATGGGTATGTGGTTAACTGGGGATCGAACCCAGGTCCTTGCGCTTGCAAGACAGGCGCTGGAACCACTGAGCTAAATCCCCGGCCCCTGTTTTGTTTATTTTTAAGATATTGATTCTATTAAGCTTTATTAGGGTAACCAGTGTGCAATTACATACCTCATTATTTGTGTTTGCTCTGAGATTACTTTTTTTTTTTTTTTGAGACAGGATCTCCCTTTGTGTGCATGCTGGCCCTGAGTACACTAGGTAGCCCAGGCGAGCCTTGGACTCACAGCAATCCTCCTGCCTCTGCCTCTTGAGTGCTGATATTACAGGCGTGAGCCTGGCATTATGGTATGTGGTAGTGATTGCTGATGAGTGTGAATCACCACACCTGGCATTGTTGTATGTGGTTACCGGGTTCAAACTCAGGACTAGTGCTTGCAAGGCACCACAGAGCTAAATCCCTTCTCTGAGATTACTTATTTTAAGTAGCTTTTCGTAAAGAAGAGTTTAAATAAATGCAATTTTTATCACGTGATTTCTGAGAAAATATTCCATTGGTTGAAAAACAGTTGCTCGGGTATAGTTTTTAATGTATATCTTTTTCTGCTCACATAATAGCTATGACTGGGGTTCTTTCCTTCTTTTTATTTATTTATTTTTTTTTATTTTTTTTTTTTTTTAGGTTTTTGGAGACAGGGTCTCGCTTTGTGGTTCAGGCTGGCCCTCAGCTCAGCCTCCAACTCACATCACAATCCTCCTGCCTCTGCCTCCCAAGTGCTGGGATTACAGGCGTGAGCCACCACGCCCGGCACTGTGGTGTGTGGTACTGGTTGCTGCTGGGTGTGGGTCTCCACACCCAGTATTGTTATGTGGTTACTGGGGAATCGAACCCGGGTCCTTGCGCTTGCAAGACAGGCGCCGGAACCACTGAGCTAACTCCCCGGCCCTCTTTCCTTCTTTTTAAAGGAAGCATATACAAACTTCTGATGATTTTTTTGTTTCCATGGTGTTAGTTTTTCAGATCTTGATACCTCATGCCACCTGCTGTTTGCAAACCTGACCCTCCGATGCATTGGTGCCCCAAATTCTGTCTTGTATTAACACTAGAACCACAAACTGTTTGAACATCTTTTTCTTTTAAAGGCAGTGTATTTTTGCCTGTGAAGACTGGAAGCTCTCACTGTCTCTTTATAACCTGCTGCTGTTTTCATGTCACTTTCCCACATTTCCTTCTTGGACAAAGGTAGACTGCTGCCCAGCCCAGCCCTCACAGCTGTGCCACAGCCATTCCTGCTCTCCAGCACTCTTCAAGAATTGCTACAGATGTCTAGAACGCTGGAAATTGTAACAGAAAATGTACAAATGCAGCAGATCACTTCCTAGTACCATCAGCCTGTCAGTGACTCAGATCATGTTTCGGCTTGTACCAGGGAAGCCACCTAGGATCTGTAATCTTTATTAAAATTCCAGACTTGAGAATTCAGAGCTGTCACAAAACTCAGCCACCTAGAAGTGTCGTGTCAGAGAATGTTTCCGGAGAGGGATTGTTAAAACCCTGTACTAAATGTCAGTGTACCTTTCTAGAAGCCGAAAGCAAAACCTTAGAGTCAATCTGACATCAAGTTAAAGATTTAGACTATAGTAGAACTCCCCGGATCTGCCTGAAATCTCATATTCACCTCCTAAATCAGTTTGATAAGCAATGCCTAAAACTTAAACTTTGTTACATAACCAAACTATATTGAACACAATAAGATAAAGCTACAGCATGTACAAAGCATGAGTCAGCACCAGATGAAGGGAAGCCGCTATTGTTACCAAGAATGTATTTGTTCAGCAAGTATTTGCTGAGCATCCCGAGTGTACTGTGCCTCCCTAAGTGCTGGAGTTATGACATTAGACAAACCACCATCCTCCCTGAGCCCATGTGCTAAGCAGAGAAAGATTGTAAGTGCTGTACTGAAAGAATTGGCTTAGATGTTCTTCTTTTAGGATATTTTTCCTGCGCCCCTCTTTCCCTAACACTACAACCATGTGTGTGTGCATGCAGACACACATACACAAACTTTTTCTCATGCTACACTCCTAGAGTGTGACAGGTAGTACAACCCTACAGAAGAGCCATGGAGAAAAACTATGAAGATCCAGAAATCCTTACTGTTATGTGTCAAGCTAAGTACATGCTGTAGACTAATTTAAAATCTTTGAAGTGAGAGTAAAGCACCATTCTTGAAAAAAATGTTAACACCATAAAAGTTGAACTTGGAGGAAGAAAGACTTGTATTGATTAGAAGATATTTTAAAGAGAATGAAGAAGATGGTTGAGAAGAATTGGGGAAGGGCAGCATGATCTACAGCATCTGAATTTATAGCATTAAAAATCCAGAGTTAGAATGAGGAAGGAGATAAATTATTTTTATTTCTTCGTTTCTTTTGGTTTGTTTTTCAAGTTCAAGATGGCAAGTGATATACAGCTGAAAATACTGTGGTGGATGGGACAGGTTTATTGAAAGAAATCAGTGATGAGACCAGCCACTTGGCTATATTAGATACATTGGTGCCTCAGTTCAGGAACTTAATTTGTTGTGTAATTTTGGAAAGATGGCCATGTTTGTTCAAATGTGGGGAAGATGTCTGTGGTCATGTTTGTCACCCAATGCAGAGTTTGTAAGCAAAAACAAATTGTTGCTTCTGTTTGTGAACTAAATTTGTTTGCCAACCAAACCATTCATGAATCAAGGTATTGCTGTACTTGGTCATTATTCTGTTCTATCTCAAAATCCTCTTGGGGAAAGGTGCCTGAGAGAGAAGCTTTCCAAAAGAAAACAAGATCCATTTGTACATAAGTTAATTTGCATAAGTTAATTTGAGTCATGTAATCAAGACATCAACATTTATGAAATTCAGCAAAATATAATGATAAGCTGCATAAAATATATTCATAGACATGAATCAAACTGATGAAAATATAGACCCTAATACTAACCTATTCATGACTAAGATGACATTGACAAATATATGAGCACTTCAAAACAAGATTTCATGTAATCATTATAATTTGATTGAATTTACCTTTTTACAGATGTGCCAAGTACTGGTGTAAGCAAACCTAGAGTTTCTGACACTGTCCATCCCAACAACTATCTCATCAGGGCAGAGCCAGAACAAGGAGCCCTCTACTCACCAGAGCAGACATCTCTCCATGAAAGTGAGGGTCTGTTGTATTCATTTTTAAGTATTATATTTGCTTTTAATACTTTCATTTTGAACATGAGCATCAGAAGTGTATAATAAAGCTATTTCCTGCTGGTTTCATTCCTCCAGGATCATTGGGTAACTCAAGAAGTTCAACGCAAATGAATTCTTATTCTGACAGTGGCTATCAGGAAGCAGGAAGTTTCCACAACAACCAGAACGTGAGCAAGACAGATAATAGACAGCAGCATTCTTTCATAGGATCAACCAGTAACCACTTGGTGAGGAGTTCCAGAGCTGAAGGACAAACACTGGTTCATGTAAGCCGAACACAGCAGGATCCTTACAAAGAAATACTCGCCTTGTTAAGTATCTATAATAGGTATTCCTTACTGAAAGTAAAGCTAATAGGTACAATTGGTACAAAAGCTACAATAGTTTATAGAATGGATAAAATAGGAGAATCATTTTATAATATTTTGAAGTTTTATAAAACGTAAACTGTAAAAAAAAAAAAAATACATTAGTTTCCATTACTTGGCTCCTACTAATGCATCCTGGTAAGTTCTTGAGTATAGTAGAGTAATTCTTTTGTAAACAAGAAGTTTATTATGAAGAGTTCAGAAGGAGCATCAGAAAACTGGATAGGATATTGGTCCTGAGGGTTTATGAGTTCTTAAAAATACTGGAGAAAGTCTGCAGGACTAGCTCGTTTGTACCACAAGTTCTTACCTTCTGCTATGAAACTGTTCTCTCAAGACACATTGCTTTTCTTTGACTAAAATGTAGAATGCTGCTTATAGAAAATATTGTATAGAAGCACAGTTGTTCTGTTTAGGCTTTCTAGTTCGATAGGCAATAGAGTAATACTACTAGATTAGCTATATATTTGTAAAAATTCCCATCACTTTTCAGCCCTCCACTAACTTATGTCAGGAGTAAGAGAAACTGCAGTCCCGTGCATTTATAACCTGTAAAACAGATCTCTGTCCAAATACTCCGGGAATCTTTTTGCATCTGAAAATTAGCAAAACAGTCAGAGAAGTGAGGCAGGCACTCTTGTTGCTCATAGTGAGTTTTGGGTGCCTACAGTTAACGGGCCAGGGTTCTCAGTGCCAAAGGAGAAACACAGTACAACTTGCATACTTCTTCTCATTGAGTTAGGAAAAAAAATTTAAGAGTATCACTTTTTAAGCTAAAACAGGAAATTTTGTACACCTAGGAAGTTTCTTAAAACTACACACCCAGTCCTCAGTTGTTCATGTGCCCTTGCTCTTATAGAAAAGTTTTTAAATGAGTTTTGAATGAACTGCTTGTGGGAATTAATTTGCTTAGGTGGATTTGAATGTCAGCAGGTCAGAGGTCAGAACTTTGAACAGCAGTTACCTTGCCATAGAAATTCTTCTCTTTTCCTTAGTTATGATCATGTTGCCACTTTTTTGTTTTTTAAACTTACATCGATTTTATTCCTAAAGTTGAAGAATTGTTGCAAATATATCTCAGATTTAATTTCAGTGTAGTCTGGACAACATATTTTCTAGCTGTCAGGTCCAAGGGCCATTCCATTTGGATAGTGTATTTGTATTGTTAACACTCTTAACACCCAAGCACACATTTTAACTTTCCAGCTCTTTAATTTTTAAGTCCTATCTTCATTGTCTTGTGATTTGCCTCTTCCTCCCCACATCATCATCTCCCAAAATCTATTAATTTGAACTTGTATTGAGCAAAACTGTAAAGGTCCCTGCCAGTATTTGAGCCAGTTGAGCCGCTTGTGACACCCCAAGGCTGAGCATATGTAAGGGTGTCTTCCTAGTGTCTTCCAGGGGCCACAGAGTCTGTCTCACCCCTGCTGCCGTTTCTGGTGCCACAACTGACAGTGAATTGGGTTTAATAGCCACTGAACTCTGGCTGTCACTCAGGAAATAATTCAACAGTTTGGTCCTGGGCTTGTCATCTGAAGCCCTGATACCTGTTTTCATTTCTCAGCCTGCTGGCCTCTTGCTCATGCCAGTTCCCTGAGCCACTTTTTCTGCCCACCTACCCTCATTGCACAGTACCAGGAAGTGAGCCTTCCTCCTACTGGAACTGACTTGAAGTGTCTCTATTACATCTCTTTAAGTCCACCAAATAGCCAGGGATGTAGCTCAGTGGTGCCACCGCCTGCCTTACAAGTGCAAGGTCCTGAGTTCAGTCCCTGGCACTGCAAAAATAAATAAAAAGAAATCCATCAGCTAAACCTAAGAGCACCTGGCTCAGAGCAGATAAAAAGAAGGAAGAAACTATATATGAGCGAAAGCAATAAACAGATGTAGCTAGCATAGCTGCACAATCTAGCTGACCCTTGAAGTAAATTCACAAGGAAATGCACCAAGCCTAGGTTCTGTGCAAAAGTTCATTAATTGCACTTTGAAAGAACACATTCTTCCTGTTAAAAGGGCCAGCCCAGAAAGACTAACCATTTATAAACGCCCCTCTAGCAACATTTAGACTGATATATTGGAAAACATTCTTTTTTGTTTTACAAAAATGCACTACCTTGGCCAAACTCTGACCCACCAGGAGTGACAAGCACATTGCTCCAGAGACCCTTCACGCTCGTGTAGCACTTGGAATAAAGCATTTCATATGTTGTGAAAAAAGCATAGGCAAGAAGATAAAGAAATGTAAAGGCAAGGGCAAAGAATATTAAATGTCTTCTAGTCTCTTTTTACTGGCTAATTTTAACGTTGAGATTTAAACACACACCAAAACAAATGTAGAAGAAGCACACCATGCGGAAAAATTATGAACTAGCTTTAAAGTAGAAAGCAGAAAAGAAACTTGGATGCCTCAAATATATAGTAAAATCACATTCTGTCATGAGCTGTGTGCATTTTTTCTGTAATGACAATGGACACAAAACCCTGGATAAACCCGTTCTCTTTTCTCCCCCTCTCATCAGCCATCAGTAGCCAATCGGGCCATGCGAAGAGTTAGTTCAGTTCCATCTAGAGCACAGTCTCCTTCTTATGTTATCAGCACAGGCGTGTCTCCCTCCAGGGGGTCACTGAGAGCTTCTCTGGGTAGTGGATTTGGCTCTCCGTCAGTGACCGACTCCCGACCTCTGAACCCCAGCGCCTATTCCTCCACCACGTTACCTGCTCAGCGGGCAGCCTCTCCGTATTCACAGAGACCCGCCTCCCCAACAGCTGTGCGGCGGATTGGGTCGGTCACCTCCAGACAGACCTCCAATCCCAACGGACCAACCCCCCAGTACCAAACCACCACCAGAGTGGGGTCCCCGCTGACCCTGACAGATGCACAGACTCGAGTAGCCTCCCCTTCCCAAGGCCAGGTGGGCTCGTCGTCTCCCAAACGCTCAGGGATGACTGCCGTGCCACAGCATCTGGGACCTTCCCTACAAAGGACGGTTCACGACATGGAGCAGTTCGGACAGCAGCAGTACGACATTTACGAAAGGATGGTTCCACCTCGGCCAGACAGCCTGACGGGTGAGTGGGGAGACAGCGCTACAGGCCAGGAGGGGACCCTCGCACAGCCGCCGCTGAGAGGAGGATCATTTGGGCAAGCTCGCGTTCCAATCTGGAAACTTACTCTCTGAACGTCACCTTAATTTGTCTCTTGGGCTCTACTGTTAGTGCATGGAATCATACACATTTAGTTAGCAGCGCTGTTGCAAATGGATACTTTCCCTGCTCTCAAAATATCAGGGTCTAAAATGTTCTATTCTTATACTTTAGAAAAATTTCTTGGACTTTTAAGCAATGTTTTAATTAAAGATTTTTTCCTCCATATTTAAATTTTTTCTATAGAAATATTTCAGCGATATGAACTAGGCTATTAATCGACCTCCCTGGTCCTCTAGCTCCTCACCCTTGGTTTTGGCACCCAACGGGATTCAATGCCCAGACGCTCAGGAATTACATTCAGTGCTGTCCCCATTACACGGCAATGATACCACGTCCCTGATACTGCAGCTGCCCCCATCAGGGCGTTTTTTGTTTTTACAGAAAAAGTTTCTCACACGCTATAATGAATTTGTTCTTTTGAATAAAATACAATTTGTCTTTAGGATTTTAAATTACATTTTAAAAGCAGCATAGCTGGACATGGTGGCTCATGCCTGTAATCCCAGCACTCGGGAGGCAGAGGCAGGAGGATTGCTATGAGTTCGAGGCCAGCCTGAACTACAAAGTGAGATCCTGTCTCAAAAAAAAGCAGCATATACAGAATTCAAAAAACATCATAACTATACAGAGCAACTCTGAGTTTGAAGTTACTCTCAAGCCAGTTGACCCCGCCACCCACACCAGCTAGTTTGCAATATGTTTACATACACTAGTGTCTGTGTTCTTTCTGAAGGCGCGCACATATTCTGTTGCATTTTCCTTATACTGTTGGGATTCTGTAGTGTGTTCTTTCTTGTTTTTATCAGTACATGTTTGCAGTACACCACAGGATGTTTACATTTACCTTAGGGAGTTCAGGGCATATATTTTATTGCCCTTCTCCCCCACTCTGATATGTGTTATTTTACACTTTGTCCTCAGTTCATGTTTAATTTCTACCTCATTCTTTCTTAATAGCTGTACAGGAATGTACATATGAAATTTATTTCACTGTTTCCCTATGAATGGACATTTAAGTTTCTTGCCAATGCCATACACATTCTTTTTCCTGCATATTTCACAGGGGTACTAGCGTAACTGTGGGGTCCATTTCTTAAGGTGGAACTGCTGCATCCAAAAACATACACATTTTTTATCTTGAGAGAGATTTTCGTGTCGCCCTGTCAGATGATCTCAGATTTCTCTGCCTGCCATTATGCATTGTGCCTGACCCAGAAGATTCCAGATAATTTTTGGCCACTTTATTTTATCTTGCTTAGAAACTGCAGGTTTGGATCTCTTGTCTATTTTTATAATTTGCAAAAACTTTTTTATACTTGAAATTAAATGATCTCTTTTAATATGTTTTTAATGTTTTATTGCTTGAATTTTTGTTTTGGATTTTTATTTATAAAAATATTTAGTATTTTCATAGTAAAATTTTTTTTATTCTTAAGGATTCTAAGCAGTGTGAGGCCTTCTTATGATTTTTTTCTCACCGAATGATGAAGAATTTATTTTGAACTTGAATTTGAGATGTGTCTTAGTTACTTTTCTTGTTGCTGAGAAAAAATACTTGACACTTGAAGTTAAAGTAGGAAAGATTTATTTAGCTCACCGTTTGTAAGGTTTCAGTCCGGAATCGGCTGGCTCCAAGGCAGGATGGCTCAGCAGACGTGCATCACAGGGAAGAAACATTTTGTGGCGGGAAGAAGATAGCAAAGCAATAAAGTAGTGAAGAAGTAAGTCTAAGCAACCTCAGCAGCTTTCTACTCCATGTATATTCTGTCTAGACTACTAGGCTTAATGCTTTGCCAAACCAGTAACCGAAGCGTCACACACTATAAATCCAGCCACCCCTGAAAAAGCCCAACCTATGACCACATGAGGCTTTGAGAGGTATATCTAGACATGAACCATAATAAAATAAAAGAAAAATAGTTCTAAGCACTTCCATATTCCCTTATGTATGTGTAGGAGATTTGTATAGGAATTCCAGCCTGCAAGGTAGTGATGTCAAGACCCGGAGAAGGAAGCCAGCACATAGGTTACCATCTGTGGCGGGCTCCGCTCTAAAAAGCCTGCTTTCAAGTGTATAGTTGATTTTTCTAAAAATAACTGTAGTTTTCTCACTTTAAAAAAAATAATGATTTATTTGAAAGGTTCTGTAGTAGCTTTATTTCCTGTCATCTCCCTGACCATTTTTCTGAATTTGTGGGTTGTTTCTTTTTTTCTGACTTTGGAAAGTGAATGTGGCAGACATTATATTTGCAATCATTCTTGATTTCGATGATCTGTTAATTGATATGTCTAAAGTAGTATTTTGTCATAAATTTAGGGACTTGATTAGTGATCATAATTTAAATGATAATACAAGATATATATATATATATATATATAAGGTAACATTCTATTGCAGAGAAATATGCCCTTTTACTTTTTTTTTTTTTTGGTATAATCATAGTATGTCAGAAAAAGTTTTGAAAAAAGAATCAACGTTTGAAAGACAAACATGTCTAATGTTTTGAATCACATGTAATAGATCATCTAATATATATGTGTGGAATTGAAATTATTGGTTAAGTAACACATCAATTATAAAACAATTGTATCTCATTTCAGTACCACTAAAGTATAGTGGGCTTTCTACATATATTTGTTTTACCTAATCTAAAGAATATATATCATTTTTTAAATGCTTATGTATAGGACTGTGTATGTTTTAAAGGCAGCCCATAAAATGAAAATAGTTCACCATCATTACCAGGTTATTGAGGATGATTTTAATTTCAAGAGAGCATCACATCTTTCCAGTTCATACCTTTTATTTTCCATTAGTATCTGTTGATTACATTTTATATTTTTGAATGGTAAAGAGCTCATCTTGTTACCTTTAAATCAAAGTATCTGTTTACAGAGGTTTTCTTATTAATGGCTTCCAGTAACAAATCCAGCCAGATAACTCCAGAGTGAGTAGCGTTCTGAGAGCGAAGCACACACTTTGCTCTTACCTCCCAGGACAGTGCACTGGCGCTCAGCTGACTTTGGGAATGTCTGGTCCTAGGCTTGTGTCTGCCTGAGTGCAAGTGATCTCCGCAGTCTCACCACATCTGGGATGTTTGCAGCTCTGTTGAGTGGTGCACAGAAACCCACACTGAGATGACTGGAGACTAGCCACGCTCCTCTGCTTTGTCACCATTAACAAAAACAGGGCCTACGCTCTTGGTCAAGATACTCATGAAACCTTAAAGAAACAGAACTTATGCTCTGAGGGAAGGAAGAGGGACAGGAGAGGGAGAAACAGATTCGCCAGGGAATAAAAAGCTGAAAATCTCAGAAGTCAATTTTATGATAGCAATTAAATGTCTTTAGAGTTCATTGCTGCCACAGACCCCACCCCCCGGGAGGACTGACCTCTCTCTCACCAAGTCTTTGTGGTGGGCTCTGTAAATTCAAAGTTTCTCTCGCCACCCAAGATTTGTTGGCTCCAGAGGCCTGGCTGTGTCCAGTGCCGGCTGGGCAGTGACACTGCACTCTGAGAAGTAGCTGTCTAATGGGAGCAAGTCACATTTCCCTTCAGACTGTTGCTGTCCTTGGTTTCTAAATGAGGTTTGGCTGGATAATATCCCAGGTACAAGAAAATGGAAACCTATGATCTTCATTGTAATGAGCAGTCAGTCAGTGCTGAAACCTGCACTGGTTCATTAGTTTCTTGCCATGTCATTGCTGTCCAGGATAGGTGATAACCATTCACTTTGGGAGCTTTAAGGATTTTTTCTAACTTCCTTGCTGCTGTTCACAAACCAACATGTGATCATCATTCATATTTCAGCCACTTGCTTTTAGTTGTGATTTGAGTAACTGAACTAACAGGGTAAGGATGATTCTGTTTATAATTAGTCTTTTTTATTTCCAGTCTTTTTGAAAGCAAATCTTGCTAACTTACTTCAGATATGTTTATTCTTTCTTTTGCTTCTACATGAAATGCCTGGTTGGCATTCTAACCAAGTGACAAATTTTTCTAGTAATAACAAATCACAAATTTCTGAATATCATGTTATAGAACAGTCTGTCTTTTAAACATTAAATGTATTTTAAATCTGCCTTATCATGACTTCTGTATGTACACATCATTGGCATTGAATCAAAATACTTCTAATAACTTAATTTTTATGTACCACTAACTATACTTTTCCTTTATACTAGAAAGAAGATAAACAAGAACCTGGTTTGTGGGTTCCTATGAAAACAAGATCTATGTGGTGTTTTGTTTTGTTTTAGACAAAAGTTCATTATGTAGCCCCAGCCGGCTGAAACATGCAATCCACTGGCCTCTGCTTCCTGACTGCTGGGATTCTAGACATGCCCCTCCACACCTGACTTTTTTATTTTAAAAAATGAAAAATACAGTGATAACCAATAGTAAAATATTCACCATTTACCAATAACATACCAGTTTTATAACAGAAAATGTCTAATATCTTTCTGTCAAAATCATATTTAAATTAATAGGTACATTTCACAGACACTTAAGAATCAACTATTAGTAATAAGCATATTAGGTAAACATTGTCTTAGGTGTTTAAATGTGAGATGTGGCAGGCTCTACTTCCCAAGAGCTGATCTTCCATCTAATGAGATGACACGTCTGCTTGGCAGGAAGAGAGAGGGACTGAATCACTGTTGGTTACAGCCGTGCCGGGCGTCACTCAGCAGTGGGATGGGTACATTCTAGGAGATGTCAGTCTGTTTGGTAATAGTGAGGATATCACAGAGCACAAACCAGACCGTGGCAGCATCACTAGGAAGTATAACTTCAGGAGAAAACAACATGTATGTGGCCAAATACAGGCTCTGTTATTGACTGAAACATTGTTAATGCAGCCCCATGACTGTTTTTAAAAGTGAAAACCAGTCATAGTAGAAGAAGGCATTGTTTATTTAAATCTACATCATAAATGAACTTAGGAATGTATATGGGTAGATCGAACTGTTTAATTACTTTTATTAGAAATGTATTTTTGTCTTCCTACCAAGTGAAAATTTTATATCTTAAAGGCATAATATCATATTTAGTCCTTTCACACCATGTATTCTAAAACTTTGACACTTGGTACTGTGGCTGGGGATTTTAACCAGGAATTATATTCTTGGACTCACCATGATTTTTTCAGCCTTTAATGATGTCATTGTCGTGCCTCTAGGATTACGGAGTTCCTATGCCAGTCAGCACAGTCAGCTTGGGCAAGACCTTCGTTCAGCTGTGTCTCCTGACTTGCACATCACTCCCATCTATGAGGGTAGGGCTTTTTACAGCCCTGTGTACCGCAGTCCGAACCATGGCACCGTGGAGCTCCAGGGATCGCAGACGGCACTGTATCGCGCAGGCTCAGGTGGGCGTCACCTTCGTTCAGCTGATTCCCCAGTTTCATTGGCCCACAAGGAGAATTTTGATGAGATTTCATTTCCTGTTAGAAGGAAATCATGTTGCCCAGTTAGTTGTCAGATAATCATCTATGACAGCACATCAGTAAATAGTAAAAGAGAGGTTCATTTAGTACCTATTGACAGGTGATATGTTTTTACCTTAGGACAATCAATAAACAGAGTGATAATTCCGGAATAACTGCATAAAGCTATAAACTTGATTCTCCTCAGGTTAGAAGCATATCAAATACAGAAAGGAAGGCTTTTGTTGAATATTTCTTTGTAATTTTTATTAGAACACATATTGATAGACTTGACCTGTGAATGACTTGGTTGTCTTTGACTTGGTATGTGCAGAGTCCAAGTGTATTTGATGTTACCCTTTATAAGACGTTGGATTTCCTCTGTTTACTTCACAATAGAATGTGAAGTAAATGTCTCTTGTAATGACTCAAACTGGAGCCAAATGCAGTAGAAACATTTGTGGGCTGCGGAGTTAGGTCAGTGGCTCCGGCGCCTATCTTGCAAGCACAAGGACCTGGGTTCGATTCCCTGGTAACCACATACAATACTGGGTGTGGAGACTCACACCCAGCAGCAACCAGTACCACATACCACAGTGCCGGGCGTGGTGACTCACACCTGTAATCCCAGCACTCGGGAGGCAGAGGCAGGAGGATTGCTGTGATGTGAGTTTGAGGCTGAGCTCAGGGCCAGCTGAACTACAAAGCGAAACCCTGTCTCAAAAAACCTAAAAAAAAAAAAAAAAAGAAAGAAACATTTGTATAAACAGGAAACCAGGCTTCACTGCCTTCCACCCCAACCATCGTGTTCATGCTACACCACAGCACCCGTTAAATCCAGTGCTGCGGCCAAGGTGGGGTGAGCTGCCAGACTGTGCCTCAGGGCTGGCTTGTGGGACTTCAAGAGGCAGTTTCTTTAAAAAAAAAAAAAAAAAGAAGAAGAAGAAGAAGAGAAGGAAGAAAAGAAAAGGAGGGAAGGAGGAAGGAGAGAGAAAAAAAGTAGGTCTGTAAGTCTTACAGATTTATTAGTATGGCCACAGGAGAACTTCAGGTAACAGTCATAACCCTGTAAGTCACACCTCAGGGAGACACTTCCCAGAACACCATGGGGTATAGGGTGGTATTTGAATTGATTCTTTGCTGGAAACTGAGTTTGGTCCACTCAGATTTTCTTTCTAATCAAATGTACCATTTTCTAATAGATATTGTAAAGAAATACTTTACTTATAGCTGTTAGCATTTTTTATTTGCAGAAGGAATATGGATACAGTATCCTTGGAGAGATATCTGCTGCAATAGTTAAGACAAAAATGTTAAATGCAATGGACAATACTGTATATCAAACAACATGCTGTAGTTTATAAGAGTAGCTATAGAATAATTTGGCATGTCAGCCTTCTTTCTTGTGAATTAGATTTTCCAAAATTATCAAAATCCTCACTTCTAAAAATAAAATGTAAATCAAAATTAGTAATCCATGTACACTAAATGTAAAGTTTCACAGTTAATAAGTTTTACTTATTTGTAAATTTGAATGAAGATCTTGATTTTTTTTAATCATGAAAATGAAATTCTGCTACTAGGGATTTAGCTCAGTGGTTCCAGTGCCTGCCTTGTAAGCGTAAGGTCCAGAGTTCACTCTCTGGTAACACATACAGCAATGCTGAGTATGGAGGCTCATGCCTATAATCCTTGGGAGGCAGAGACAGGAGGATTGCTGTGAGTTTGAGGCTTGCGTGGGCTACATAGTGAACTCAGTGCTAGCCTGAACTACAAAGCAAGATACTGTCTCAGAATTTTTAAAAAAAGGTTAATGGTTAATTTCTTACATTTTTCTTGGAGCTTTTTACTTACTGAATCTTAATACACTTATTGAGATCTATTTTATAAGGATATTTATGCTTCCATTTTTGCTCTTTCCTGCTAATAAAGTTGACCTAATATTGTTTTATCTTAAATAGTATTGTTAGCACTATTTATAGCACTAATTAGCTTGATTTTATGAAATGTAAAAGTGAGCAATTTATATAATTACCCAAACTACAGTGCTTCCTAAAATGAAAAAATGTTTACCTATTAAAAGTATGACCTTGTGGGAAGAGTATTAATCCTTTTCAAAACATTGATTTTCCAGTAGGTGTTGGAAATCTACAAAGGACATCCAGTCAACGAAGTACCCTTACATACCAAAGAAATAATTATGCTCTGAACACAACAGCTACCTACGCGGACCCTTACAGGCCAATACAGTACCGAGTACAAGAGTGCAGTTATAACAGGCTTCAGCACGCCGGCCCGGCTGATGATGGCACCACGAGGTCCCCCTCGATAGACAGCATTCAGAAAGACCCCAGGCAAGTAGTATTTGGAAGCTTTTGGAACTCTACTGCATGACAAGTTAACCAGTCCTTCCATTCTGGCATATTTACATTATCAAAACTACTATAATATCAGAGATTATTTGTTTGTAATACTTCCAGTTGTATTCCAGCTATGTAGGTCATTGAGACATTCTATTTGAAAAACAGATTCCTCCTTTCCATCTTTATAATTTAAGAGAATGCACAGATCTATGGGGATGTCTGCAGCATACATCATTTAAGTACTTGGGATAGTCTCTTTCACAAAAGACCTTGAAGGGTCATTTTACCCCTTTCATTTACTCTGGGAAAAGGTCTTCAGAAAATTCATGTTATTCTTGACTGAGAAAGACCAGTGACATATGCATTTTGAATTACGTTGCTCAATTGTACATAGAACTTTTATTAACTTTGTCTTTTGGAAAGACTGCCAATTAGAAGAAAATAGCAAACAAGCAATTATCATATTTTATAAGCAAAAAATGGTAGATACTTCCTTCTGTTTTATTCAGCTAAATAGACAATGTTTTATAAGGTAAATGTGATTCATTCATTATTGGATTAATTTTGAAACACTGGCCTCGTAATGAATGCCAGTTAAGATAGTCAAGAAATAAATAATTATATTTCAAAACTAAAAAAATTTTCATTTTTGAACATATTACTGTTACTAAGTTATAAATAGCTTCAGTGTTATTTTAAGGCACATATTAGCAAGATTTCATTCACTCCTCGCCCACAAATAGTTGTTTCACTGGAAAATTGTTATAATTACCAATTTACTTTAACAATTGCCAACTTATTCTAATGAATGTGAATTAAAGTAAGTGAGATTTTCATCACCAGAATAACTAACAGTACTTTAGAACTGAATGGAAAGCCTGATGCTTTGATAAAATCACTTTACCTATCCTGCTTTTTTTATACCTGAAATCTTTTTTTTTTTTTTTTTTTTTGAGACAGGGTCTCACTTTTTGTAGTTCAGGCTGGGCCTGACCTCAGCCTTGAACTCACAGCAATCCTCCTGCCTCTGCCTCCCAAGTGCTGGGATTACAGGTGTGAGCTACCACACCTAGCACTGTGGTATGTGATACTGTTTGCTGGTGGGTGTGGGTCTCCACACCCAGCATTGTTGTATATGGTTACCATGGATCAAAACTGGGTCCTTGCACTTGCAAGCCAGACACCAGGACCAATGAGCTAAATCCCTGATCCAGTTCTATTCTTGATTGGCCACCTTTTTTGTCATTTTAAGGATTTGTCTTTTTTTTTAGGAAAAAAAAAAAAGATGTTTGATGGAACTTCATATGCAGTTGTCAACAAAACTCTTACATTGTTTTGTTTTCTTCTTTTTTTTTAAATCCTCAAAATGACAAAAGGCTAAGGTACTCAAGTAGATAAGGAAAGTCCCAAACAAGTTTTAAATTGTAAGTAATTTACATTATACTGAATCAACAAAAAAACTAATAGCTGACTATAAAGGCAGTGAAGTATGATCAAAATTTGGACTTTAATATGTGCATTTGATGACCTTAGTTTTCACCTCCACTATGAGATGGCATATGATAAACAAGAATTTCATGTATAATAATATACTTTAGCTATTCATGGTATGATAATCACATAGTCTATCGCATAAAACTGTTATGGCTAGCTTTGATTATGTGAAACTTTTTGATAATGCATTTTGTAAGATGAATAATTATCTTATAATAAAGGATGAACTTGTTCATCTGAAATGAATCCAGGTGAATTTGAAGTTTAAATACTCTAAAATAAAAAGTTCTTGACATCTCTTATTTTTCAGTTTGAGGAAACTAGAATTTTCAATGATGCCTTGTAAGCTTTTTTTTTTTTAACCACTAATGCTACCTAAAAATTTACCTGAAACATTCTTGTAAGATTGAAAAGGTTACTGACACTGATTATATAAAAGGAAATTTGTGAGGTTTTATTTTTAGTTTTCTTTTTGGAAGCCAAATCCATTAAGAGTATAACTGATGCTTGCTTCTAAAAGGAGCTTCATAGAAATATTTCCTATGTAAAATGCCAGTGACTTTAAGAATCTCATCATTCTTGGTGCTCCTGAGCAGGGCCCAGTCAGTCATGTTCAGTAGAATAATTCCATTGACCATCCTCTTATTTTTTATGCTGTCATCAAATATTTTATTTCTACATACATTAAAACATCTATTAGCTTTTTTTGTCTTTAGTGAAGTAATCATTTGTCTTTAAAAAGTCAGAAATTAAAATGATGGTCATTTGTATGCATGCACATATTTACTAATTAGAATTTTCTTCATGATATATAAAATTCAGGGTTTATAAGCATGAATTTTTTTTCTTTCAGTGTGTTAAAAGATATTACTCAGTATCTTTCGACTTCCATTTCTGATATGAAATCAGACACTGTTTGCATTATTTCTCACTGAATAATGGATCTCTTCTCTTTTCTTTTCGTATTTTTCTCTATCTCTCAGGAGTTTTACTCTGATGGGCTTTAGATTGCTTTGCCTGCTTCAGTTGTACTGAGACACTGAGAATGTAGGTTGATATTTTTACCAAAATTGAGAGATTTTCCTCCATTATTCCTTTAAATTTTTTTTACACCAGACTCTCTCCTTTCCTTCTGGATTCCTCTCATCGATTCACTTTTATGTTTCACAAAATACTGAAGTTCTGGGTTTTTTTGGAAAAGAAAAAAACCTATTCTTCTAACTGAATAATTTTTGTTGATCCTTTCAAATTTAGTATACTTTCTTCTAGAGCTTTCAATCTTGCTTAAATGTATTCAGTGAATTTTTTTCAAAGGCTTGAATTTTTAATTTTTTTAACCTTATATTTGATTGGTTTTTTGGTTAATGTGTATTAATCATTCATGCCAAAGGGGTCATTGTGATTTTTTTTCAGTGAAACTAATTCTTTTGATTGTTTCTACATCTGATGAGATTTATCCATTCAGTCTTGATAGTATACTTTTTTCTTAAATCTTTGAACATGCTTTTAGTTGGCATTTTGAATTCCTTTTCTGCAACTCCTCATATCTGCATTGCATGCTAACACTATTGGGAATCTGGATTATATTGTCTCCTGTTTGAATGCTGAGTTTTCTTGTTGCAGAGAACTAAATTAGTAGCAGATCTATTTGATCTGTCAGTAATAGCTTTGTTCTTTGTTAGGTCAGTTTCGGATTCATTTTCTCCCTAGAACAGAGCCCTTATTCTATGTGATGGTCCTCACTCCTCAACCTTGGCTCTACTGAAGCAGTTCCTGAGCTGCTCAGCAAGGTCTGCCCTCTACCTCAGCCGGGAATCCCTCATAACCCACTGTTTACTCCAGCTCTCAGCCACTCCCCCAAATCTGCACATGCGCCTTGCATGTTAAAACCCAGAGCTCACTTAGGTACGGTTGCACAGTCCCCTCACAGACGTGTGGAATCTCACTGGGTAGCTTCTTGGTCTCCACCACCACATCCTGCACATTCTGACCACTTTGGCACCAGCAAGTTCAAGTGTCTCCCCCTTGGCTCACCAAGTCTGTCGTGAATCACTTAAACTCAGCCTCCTGCATCATAGTCCAGAAAGTGCCCGAGGGTAAAAGTCCTTGAGTATTTCCTCTTTTCAAGGGTTTCATTTTGGTGTGGTCTGTTGTTTGTAAACAGTTTTTCCAGACTTCAGCTCCATTTTACAGTTGTTTATAGGACAGCAAAATTCAATACCACTTACTGTCATGGCTCATGCTGGAAGTTAAACTTAACTTTTACTGAAATATATTCTAGTAGGCTTTGTTGCCAGCCAGCCAGAGCAAGAGTTGATAGCAGCTTTCCAGGGTGAACTTTTCTGAACTTAAATCAAGGCTGGAGTTAATATCAGAAATGCCCGCTCCAGATGGTGGTTCCCCTTTTATTGTCTGGTCCTGACAGCATCAAGGATGTCAATCTTGATCGTCAGTGTTCCTTTTTTAGATGACAAAAATGTGTATTTGTAACACTAATGAGTCATTCCAGGAAGATTAAATCCCACTCTTTACAGCCTTTTTAATTTCAGCATAGATTTACACAGTAGGCTTTCGACAGATTTTCTCAGAAATGGTTAGCATCCCTTCAGTGCATAAAAGGAAAACTATTACTACAGAGATTGTCCCTATTTATGACAGCACATTTTTCAAGGATGTTGAACATTAAGAAAACATCTGCATCATAATTCAAAGAATATGCAATATTTTAATTTTCATCATCAGATTCAACCTATAAAGAAGGTAGAAGTAACAGTTTTGCTCTTATTTTCCCAGATGTAAAAATTGAAACTCCAAGTTATTTAATGATCAAAGGGCCCAAGATTTAAAACCAGGCAGTCTGACTCCACATTTTGTGACTGTATGATGCCATCTCCTGGCTTGTTTCCCAAGCCAAAAATAAATAAATAAATAAATAAAAATCTGTCTTTTCTCAACTTCAGTTATTTTGTTTTGTTTTTTTTTTTTTAAGTTTTTTTGAGACAAAGTCTGCTTTTTAGTTCAGGGTTGCCCTAAATTCACTGTGTAGTCCAAGCTGGCCTCAAACTCATAGAGAACCTCCTGCCTCAGCCTCCCAAGTGCTAGGATTACAGGCGTGAGCCATCACACCCAACCCAACTTTAGTTTTTAGGTCAGCTAGTTGCCATGCAAAAAATGACCAGGGCAAGGCTGGCAGTTGGAACAGAGAACAGGAGTCTGTTACAGGCCAAAGGGAAAAGTAGGTGAGTCTGGTTTAAATTAAATATTCTGCAGATAGTCAATAGAGCTGACTGATGGGACAGACGGAAATGTAAAAGAGGGAAATCACAGTCAGCTCTGTTTATTTTGAGCAACTCTGAGTAGCGCACATTCTTCTTGCCGCCAATCTTTTCCGATTCTAGTACGTTTGCTACTCAGACACCAAAGTTGCCTTCTATGCACATGTGCCCATGGCACAGTCTAGCATTGTCCCGCTTCAAAAACTCCATTACTGGGCCGGGGAGTTAGCTCAGTGGTTCCGGCGCCTGTCTCTCGCAAGCGCAAGGACCCGGGTTCGATTCCCCGGTAACCACATAACAATACTGGGTGTGGAGACCCACACCCAGCAGCAACCAGTACCACATACCACAGCGCTGGGCGTGGTGGCTCACGCCTGTAATCCCAGCACTCGGGAGGCAGAGGCAGGAGGATTGTGATGTGAGTTTGAGGCTGAGCTCAGGGGCCAGCCTGAACCACAAAGCGAGACCCTATCTCCAAAAACCTAAAAAAAAAAAAAAAAACTCCATTACTTTTATGACTCTTGTGTGGAGGATACAGATTGACCACTTATTTTACTAACCTCCACCACTGAATCACTAATCCCAAGTTCCTTATCTGTATCTAATCATTCTTTATAGTATCTACCTTATGGGGTCGCAGTAAAGGTGAATAAGATGATGAGTCTGTTCTTGACACAATGTCTGGTGCAAATAAACTCAGTAAGTGATCACTCCTGTTATTCCAATTAAGAGAAAATGTTTTAATTTGTCATGTAAGGCCCTATGTCTAACACCATATCTCATTCAGTACTTGTATCTCCTATACCTAGCGTAGCCCCTGTAGGTGGTAAGGGCTCACCAGATACCACCTGTTTGAGTGAATGATTTATATATATATATATATATATATATATATATATATATATATATATATATATGCAGGTATGAAGTGAGCTGTCCATTCACCATGGACTAGCAAGTTAAACCTGAAGCCTCCTCAGGCCAAGAGAAACTCTGGGGCTTAAAAACTGGGCAATAAAAGTGTCACTTTGTTGTTAATCTTGAAGATGATTTTTCATTTTGGAACAGTAGTTAACATCATTACTGAGTAAAAGTCTACATTTTGTTGTTCTGTGAACCATTTTTTTTAAAAACATGATCATCATATAAAGTAACCATAACTCCTGTGTTGTAAGGATTCCAAACAGCAGGCCACTCAGCTGGCACCAGAAAATTCCGACTGTGGGACACTATTGCAGAAAAGCAAAGTACAGAGAGAATCTATATATAATGTGATTGTGTACTCTTAGCCGAACCACAGTGTAGCATAGAAGGAACAGACTCTGAGAGCCGACCTGTGTCTAGATCTTTGTGACAGCCCTCGCCTTTCTTCCTCATCTCTCTGTGATTGCTGTAAAAATGAGTAACCTCATAGATGGTACAGTATGAAGCCCACAATAGTGCCTGACATAGAATAGGCACTCATGGCATGTTAAGTGGGTTTAATAATCACTTGTTTAATTAAGTTTCCTAAGAATCGCTGTGGTTTCATGTCCATGCTTTGTAGGCTGACACCAGCCCTGTCCTTCGCTACCAAGCCTTCCTCTCTCCCGAGTGACATCTCCTCTAGCTCAGTGTACTTGTTTACCTGCACCTTGCAGCTGCAGATTTCTTATATAGGTAGAAATGCATAAAATTAGAATCAGGAGGAGGAACACTAGAAAACAAAAGTTACCCATATTTAGAATTTCCTTCGTTTCCGAGTCGCTTTCTGTGCATCTGTTTGTCATGAATCCTTTAAGACCATAAGCATCTGGGCCTCTTCATCAAGGGAATAGATTATTTACATACATGTGCATATATGTATTTTTGGATTTTTGTAACTTCCAATTGTTTCCTCAGCTGAGTTTTTTTCCTCCACAACACATGCCTTGTTCAGCGCCTTCTAACCACATGGCCCTTCCTTTCTGAAGCCGTGTCTTTGTCACGCAGGGAATTTGCGTGGCGTGACCCCGAGTTGCCCGAAGTCATCCACATGCTGCAGCACCAGTTCCCCTCTGTCCAGGCAAATGCAGCGGCCTACCTGCAGCACCTGTGCTTCGGCGACAACAAAGTGAAGATGGAGGTACAGACGCGGGCCTGGCTGCCCTTGCCTTAGCAGCCACTTAGAAAATCGCCAGGGCTGAGGGCACGGCTCAGTTATAGAACGAGCGTTCTGCATGCTCAAGGCCCTGGGCTGGAGCCTGGCACCTCAGAACGAGGAAGGGGAAGCCAAGGGAGAGGGAGGGAAATAAAGCAAGGTGCCTTCCCAAGACATGTTTTGATTCTAGATATTTGTACATCTTAACTGTGTTTCAAAATCTCTTGGGAAGAGTCAGGGTTTTGTTTTGATTTTAATGGACCTGGGCATTGAACTCAGAGCCTCCATGTGCTCAGCAAGTACCCTGAGCTGCTTCTCTACCTGTCTCAAGAAGACTTACAACTATACAGGGCACCTCAGTTCGTGGACCTACTTCTATGATTCTGGTCACCAACCGACAAGAACTGAGTCAAATTTCCCTGAAGGTCCAATTTGGTGTGTGGCCAGAATTGTGGAAAGAATTGGGTTCCTGAACCGAGGCGCCACTGTATTTCTGTGAGTGCTTTTGGTCTTATCGTGCTCACTTCATCAGCTAATTTATAAAATGTGAATCAAAAATCAACTTAACTTGCATTTTAAAAATATTTTTTAATCTGTTGGATAAAAATTATAGTATTTAGTGAACTCATGAACTAATGTATTTCAGGAGATTCTGGTCAAGACTGCTAGAAACTAAAATTAAATTACAGAGGATTAATAACTTATTAATGCTAACTATATATGGATACTGAATTCAGATTTTAAAGTGTTTATGTATTTATAGAAACAGCAAGCAGGCAGTGTCTTTTTTTTACATTTTACACTGCACACATTTTATGCCTTTCACACGCAGAAATACAAAATGTCATGGAAGTGAAGTATTTTTTTCAGTTTAATATTCAGAATAATACCTCTTCTGTAGACCTAACAGAATATAGAGAATAAAGCCCAGGAACAATTCAAGTACTATCGTAATGAACTGACAAGGGGAAGATGGTACAAGGAGAGGAACCTAGAAAACGGTTCTAGAAATTAAATGACATCAGCACAGACCTCCTTCTGTGCTGTCTCGGATCTTGTAGATAGCTGTGCTGTGCTCGTGAATTTGCTCCTTGTACTGCTGGAGTGAAGGTGCGACGCCCAGTGTGTGTTCAGAGGGCTGGCCAAGAACTGCTCTGTGCACACAACCCACCTCACTCTTCTGTCTCTTTTGAAGCAACAAACCCAGGAAAACAGTATGATTTTGGAGAGTGCCCTTAGAATGTACAGAAGCTGTATTATTTAGAATATAAGGTAATGTTCCAAAGTGATCTGGAGTCACCCGCTTCACATGCACGCTCCAGAACAGAGCTGTTTGATCAATCATATCACAGTCGCTTAGGCCCGGTACCTCATCTTTCTCATTCTAGGTATATAGACTGGGGGGCATCAAGCATCTGGTTGATCTTTTGGACCACAGAGTTTTAGAAGTACAGAAGAATGCTTGTGGTGCCCTTCGAAACCTTGTTTTTGGCAAGTCTACAGATGAAAATAAGATAGCAATGAAGAATGTTGGTGGAATACCTGCCTTGTTGCGACTGTTGAGAAAGTCTATCGATGCAGAAGTAAGGGAGCTTGTTACAGGTGGGTATGAAATGTGATCTTATCCTAGAGGAAGTATGGAAAAGCACCGAGACTGCCATTGTATAGATATTATGAAGGGGCTGGGAGGCTCTAGACCTAAGTAATAAAGAGATGGAGGGAAGGAAGGAAGCAGAGAGAGAATGAGAATGATCATGAAGGCCCACAGTTTTGAGGAAGGCTGTGTATAGTTTAATGATTCAGAAAGCATTTGTAGTGCTACAGAGTCATCTCTGTGGAATTGGTTATTGTACTTACTGTACTTATTAAGTATCAGCTAACAGATGTCTTCTTCATGAAGGGCTGAATACATCAATTTTTATTTTTATTCCATAGTAAACTTGCTTGTTTTAAACAGACTGTCTCTCCTTTATTATGAAAGTAAAGCATATTTAATGCATTGGGCACCTTCCACGTTAGTTCAGCCAGCGTCTGATGCCTGTCTGTGTTCGCAGTCCTTGTCTAGGCCCCAGGACTCTAGAAGTGAACAAACCCAGTGCCTGACCTGAGGTAGCGCCCAACCTCAGGAGGGTACAGAGAGCTCGCAAATGGTTCTGCGCATGTTAGGGAAACATGGCAAGTGCTGTGACTCAGTAAAGGCAGTGTCAGGATGGGTAGGAAGGTTCTCTGAATGGTAGGAAACGTAAGTTGACCTAAAAGGAGAAGAGGAGGCGCTTGCTAGGTAAACACAAGCGACATTGGCAGAGACAGCAGAGACTCAGAACCAGCATAGGGTTTAGCTCCTGCTGCTAATAGGATGGGGCTGCTGTTAAAAACTCACTGAAGGGAGAGCTGGGGATTTAGCTTAGTGGTTCGGGCGCCTGCCTTGCAAGCTCAACGGCCCAGATTCGATCCCCCAGTAACCACATGCAGTACTGGTTGTGGAGACTCACACCCAGCAGCAATAAGTACCACATACCACAGTGCCGGACGTGGTGGCTCACACCTATTATCCCGACACTCGGGAGGCAGAGGCAGGAGGATTGCTATGATGTGAGTTTGAGGCTGAGCTCAGGGCCAGCCTGGACGACAAAGTGAAACCCTGTCTCAAACAAACAAAAAAAAAACCCACAGAAGGGAAACAAAGCTAGGGAGAGATGCGGGCCTAGTTTAGGAACTTTACAAGGCTCTTCATTGTGCCCCGCATGTTCAGGACACCAGAATGTGGCAGGCCAGTTTGTAAAATTGCCAGTCTAGTGGTCCCAGCTAGAAATACTACAGGGAGGATATGGCAGAGAGACAGTGGTCAGAGAGAGAGCCCACAGTCTGGGCCTAAGGGTAGGATGTGAGAAGGAGACAGAGGAGCCAGTGGTGCTGTGTCTTGGGAGGGTGGATATTGTGGGGAAGATAAGGTAATGACAACTTTGCTTATCATAGAGAGACACCTGAGGGAAAATACTAAGTACTCATTGGCAGAACAGTTGTTAAATAAATCACACACAGCCAAACCCTGTGCAAAAGGGAAATGAGTGTATCAGAGCTATGACAGCAACACAGATAAATCTTAAGAAACATTTGCAAAATAGTAACCACAGCATGGTGCAGTTTGTATGAGGTTTTTAAACATGTATGTAAATATGACAAATTGTTTTTGGATATATACATATCAGTAAAGTTAGGATTTATAATTAGAATGATAAAACAGATTTGGGAAATTGGTTACCTCCACTAGTGGAGAGAGAAGAAAATGGATCTGGGTCATGTATTCCAGCCCAGTTCCTTTCGAGAAATCTGAAGCAAATAAGACAAAATGTTAATTTTGGCAAAGCTAAGATGGCAGGTACCTAGATGTTTGTTTCACATTTGTTATGCTGTATTTTATGCTTGAGATATTTAATTTCAACTTTTAACAATGTTTTTTCTAAACTAATTCCTTTCCCCACTGGCTTCCATCATGAAGTCAAGAGTTATAAATTCTGTCGGTTATAATTCAGTAGTGCTTGGGAATGAAGCAAACTGTCCCCCTCACATATAAAGGGAACCAATTTCTCATAAGATGTAAATGTTCAAAATTCAACATTAATATCCCCTGAGCTCCAAATAAGGTACCTGATATTAACAGTGAAATACACTTTACCTATAAGCTTAAACTTTGGAATGGACTGCATTATGTATTTTAAATATGTCTTAAGACTTGCAGATTAAATAATCGCTTATTAGTAAATATTCTTTCTTCCTAAAAGATGTTTAAAATATTTTTCTTCTCACACCAAAAAATAACATTTATTTATATGTATATGTATATTAAAAGGTAAAAGGTTTTTAGGATCTAAAGAGCAGCCAGAGTCTCATATGTGTAATGTATGTAAACTGAAAATTAAAGAAGCTAAATAGAATTAAAAATAATGTCCAGCCTAAAAGTTAACAAAGTTCCTGCATTTATGCTCCCATATTGAAGCTGTCAGGGAAACACAGAGGAGACAGTGATAGTTTGCGGTAGGGGTAATTCATTTCTTTCTTTGATATTTCTTTTCCTATCACTTTGAACTTTCTGGGCATTATCCAAGTTCTCCTCCACAGGAACAGTGCAGCCCATGAAGCTGCAGAACAGTGTGGGAGGAGCTCCCCACGCTAGCAGTGTGCACCAGGGACAGCCTGACCTTAGACACACACGGCGTTCATGCTTGGCTCTCTTAGTTAACTAGCCTGATGCTTCATGGCTAATGTGCAGCTGTTTCCCTTTCTTCTGTCATAATATCCCATAGTAGAAGTAAGACTCTTCTGGATTTTTGTTTCAGTTTTTTTTTTTTTCTAGAAACTATTATATAGTTCTTCCCAAAATGACCTCAAAAAATTTGTAAAACTTAAAGATGAACAGGAAGAAACATAAATAACAGTTTGACAGTCTTTTTTTTTTCAACATATTTACATTTTAAATATAAGTCACATAAAATTGAAATAGAGCAAGACTGAACTGGAACAGTCTCTTGTACTGATTTAGCTGGGACACATCCTAGATTTGAGTGCTGATTTCCACCCTTCCTCCATATTTCATCTCTGAGCACACTTTGGCTATAGAGGAGAGGAAATGTTGGAAGACCTCAGTCCTGGTCTTTAATAGGGGATGTACGAAGATTTCCATTGAAAAAGATCCATTCCACCAGTAGATGGTATTACTTCCGGTGTCAAACTACAAACAGCCTCTGGTACTTCTCTTTGGGAAATATCTCCTATGGCTTTAAAAAGCACTTTTTGACCATACATCAAAGTAGAGAAAATGAAAGAGTTGCTTTATAACTATATATTTTACCTCTGATAATGTATTTTGATGTATGGGCCAATTATTTATGAGATTGGGATAGGAATGGTTAGTAAAATGTCACTCGGGTGCTGTACAGAAAGGAGTTGGACCAGAGAACTTCAGAAGTGTGTTTTCAATTCCAAAAGGCCTTTTCCCCAAGTCTCATTGCTACATAAATTGTCTAGTTAATATGAAACTACTAAATCCTGACACAAATCAAAGACTTATGGAGACAACAAATTATTCACATTTCTCCATCCTAAAATTTAGTAGTGCCAGTGTTCCCTGAGTTCAATAAGATTTTAATAACAAATGACCCCTGATATGTTTTAAAGCATGGGAAACATCAAGAGGTCCGGAGCACTTCTTCTATTACACTTCCTGAAGTCAAATTCTCCTACGCTATCTTTCAATTGTAGAATCTCAAGGTTTAAGGAAACCACAAAATTCACTCTGTCCAGTAAGCTATCTAATGTGTGAATTCCCTGCATGTATTCCACAGTAGTGCTCATGTATGATTCTGAGCGAATGAACTCATTAGTTTTGAGGTTAAGGCTAGCAGTGGAGTTGTCCAGAAAATGATAAGACATCTGCAACCATTTGAGAAAGCAAGGAGGACAATCCCTTGGAAGCTTATTTTTCTGCCAAGAATTCCAATTTGGCCCTGTTTCATCCACCAGACCCCTCTTAATGAGCAAAGTATCCCCGAGCCTGAGCCCTCCTCAGTAAAGCGCGCATCCCAGTTTGCTGGCAAATTGAGCCAGCACTGTGCTGTGTGACCAAATCACCCAAAAGTCCCTATCAGTTCCCCATGCCCTATAAAACCCCTTAGGAAACAGAACACTCACCTTCCATGTTTCAGTGTCCGGCTGATGTCTTCCACAAGTGGTATAATGCTGTCCAGCCTTGTGCAGTTCTTGACCTTCCCAGATGTGAAGTTCTTCAAAGAAAAGTATATCAACTACAGGCCATGAAATGTTTAAATACACTGAATTGTTGTATTTAAAATGTTTTATATTTTGAAGATTTGGTTATAACCTTAAAACTAAAGTGTCCTGTTAATACTAAGTCATTCAGCTGGGCGTGGTGGCACATGCCTGTCATCCCAGCAGGTGGGAGGCAGAGACTGGAGGACTGCCGTGACTTTGAGGCTAATCTGGGCTCCATAGTGAGTTCCGGGTTAGCCTAAACTACAAAGTGAGATCCTTTCTCAAAAAACGAAAACACACACATAAAAAAAAACTAACCAAAAAAATAAAAAACAAAAACAAAAAACCACACACACACACACACACACACACACACAAACACACAACAAAGTATTAAGTCATTCAACCCAGTTAGGAATCTAAAGTCATCCTTTTTCTCATCTTAATTTTTTTTTTTTTTTAGGTTTTTTTGAGATAGGGTTTCGCTTTGTAGTTCAGGCTGGCCCTGAGCTCAGCCTCAAACTCACATCACAATCCTCCTGCCTCTGCCTCCCGAGTGCTGGGATTACAGGCGTGAGCCACCACGCCCGGCACTGTGGTATGTGGTACTGCTTGCTGCTGGGTGTGGGTCTCCACACCCAGTATTGTTATGTGGTTACCGGGGAATCAAACCCCGGCCCTTGCGCTTGCAAGACAGGCGCCGGAACCACTGAGGTAACTCCCCGGCCCTTTCTCATCTTAATTTTATGTTGGCAAATTTTACTGTATTTCAGTGAAGAATTTTTCGTGTTCTTTTTAAGAAGATGTCTTGCCCTTTATTTTAAATCTAATCATTGCCCAGGGCCTTTATTTTTGGCCACATCTTTATTTTCAAAGAGGAAAATATATTTTTTTGCCAAGTGTATTTTCCCAAGACAGTATGGTTGTCATGGTTAATTAAAACTGTTCTCTAATGTGTTAACATGATTCTTGTGGTTTTTTCCATTGTTTTGAACATCTTCTAGTTTGAAACTAATGAGCTTTTATTTTAGAAATTTCTGATACATGTGGGTGCTTTGGGTAATTTTTTTTTTCTCTCAAGGGACTTTGGTTGCAGTTTTGTTTAAAATTGAAAGCTGCCTAGAGGATGGCGCTTCCCCAGTTTGCTTGTACACGGCTGTCTGGTAGGCCACGAGATAGAGAAGGGAAAAGGGAAACATCTTGTCACTAGAAAAGATATGTTGAACTCATTTGTTCAAAATGGTGGAGTAGTATTTCTAAAGTAGAAAATGATAATTTTCTTGTTATTGAACACCCTGAAAGTATCACCTGTAGAAGTTAAAGATCCCACACAGAATCTGTGGGCCTGCCTTAAAATATAGCAGATGGCCCCCAGCTACCACACCTTTCTTCCTTCCTGTTAACATTAGTGTTAAACACCAAAAAGACTTTGTTCACACAACTCCTACATCCATATTCCTTCCAACTTAGCAAGTGATTATTCATCCTAGCCACTATAGAAAATGTGGCTACACTGTTTTTTTTGAATTATATGGAAGTCCACCATAGATTCTAGCTACTGTGCAGAACGTGTAATTGGGCAGAAACCGTTCCTAACTTTTAGCTCTGTATTTCTAATTAGGTAATAGATTAATATGGAAATGATGGCTGTGCACAAAGGAAAGGTAGAACCTGCTAAGTTTAGCAGAAATAGGACTTTCTGGCCAGAATTGGGCTTGTGCAGTATAATGAGGAGCTTAGTGGACAGAAAATTCAGCCTCTTGAGCTACTACTTGCTGCCCCACGATGAAACAGTTTACAAAACGTGTCCCATTGGCCTTGCTAATATGTCTTCTAATCAGTCACTTCTGCTGAGGTCTAGAGGAGACTTGAGGCTTATCACTCTCTGACTCGCTTTTGCAGACCACAGAGCTGTTGGGAGCTGCATGTTTTCTTTGCAGAAATCCAACAGCATCCCTCCCCTTTCCCACCAAAATCACTGGACTCACTTTTATAAAACAGTAATAGATTTTTAATTATCCCCCTTCCCTTCCTTCCTCTTTCTCTCCCTCTCCTTCCCTCCTTTTTTCTCTCCCTGCCCCTCAGTCTATCTTCTAACTATTTATAAACGTAAAAATTAGTAGTGAGAAATAAAATGACTAGTTTTTTTAGTTTAGTTGGTAATAAGCCCAAAACAGTTTATTATAAGTGGACTAACTCTTAATTCATAGAGAAGTTTGAACTGGAAAAGGCCCTAATAAACTCCCAATTTATACCCATCCTCTCCATATTACAAATGAGAGCCTGAGGTCCAGACACCCTGAGTGGGCGAATCTCTGAGTGCCTTGCTGGCAAGGGCTCAGCTTCCTTCTCTCCTGCCCTGGCCCCTCACTGCCCACTGAGAGAAGCTCAACAAGAGTGAATCAAGGATCCAGACACCTGTTTGTAAATGTCATTTCTTTGAAATGACCACCAAAAAGAGAAAATCATATACTGCACATTACCCTTAACTGAATTGTGTTCAGCATTATGGAGAGAGGTTCTTGGCCTTCACTGCAAATACAATCAAAGCAGTGAAGACACACAATCACAAAGCTCTGATTTACTGAAGTGAGCATCTCGTCTTACACTCTAAGACATGTAGTCTGAGCATGAAAAGATACAACCTTGTCAGTGGAATATGACTATTTGGAGCATAGGTTTCTAAGTGCTGGACAGAATGCAGCAGTGAGGAGGGGACCCAGTTCACTTACAGAGCTTAGGCAGTGGATGATCAATCTGACCGGAATTTCCCAGCCAAAGAGACCCTGTGTGCCCACACCCTGGGTCGCTGAGTACCCTCAGGGAAGCTAGGGGAATGTGAAGAAAATCTTAACTGCACATGTCCAGGAGATTCCAGGCCAGTCCCTCTGCACTTTTGGCATCTATCTTATGACTTAAGAGACTTTGTCTTGGAGCTCCTGCTGGCAGTAGACAGGGAGATTGAAAATTAAGTGCAGCTACAAATGAGTGAGGGTCACAGAAGTCAGCTGTGAAACACATGGATTCGTGACTTGCTGGGTAAATCTCTTGTTTTGTTTTTAAATTTTCTTTTCATCGGTGTGTATGTGTAGTACGTAACAATTACTTCCCCGTTGTAACAATCACATTGGGAGTATAGCACATCTTTGTTCTTCCTGTTCTTCCTGTATCTCTTGGTCCACCTGACTCTGTCTGTCCGATGGTGTAAATGACCTGACTTTATAGGACACCAACCTGCACAACAGCAAGGGTGCGGCCCGCTGCCTGCCCTGCCGCTGCCGCCTCAGAACAGTTCACCAGTTTGTTTTTCTGTAACCTGTAGTCCCTTTTACTACCTCCTCTAACACAGGAGCCATCCTTTATACAGCTATGGGTAACACTCAGCCAGCATATCTGAACTGTAAGCTTACTTATTTTCTACACAAGTGCTTTTCCAGGGCACATAGAATTGTATAACGACATTGTTCATTAATCCTCTCACCAGACCCAAGAAGTGAGGGAATTATCTGGAATAAAAGAGAACGTGTTGAAATGCAAATGTGGCTCTGAAAATGGACCTCTAAAATGGACACATCTTTTCAAAGGTCCTATGATCCATCTTTGTGCCTGCAAAGTCACAGAAACACAGGCTAGCCCTCGCATCCTCTAAAGACACTGAGATCCGACACCAGGTCCTTCCTCCAGGGAGCAATTTGAACAGCAGGAGCAAACCCCTTCAGCTGCTTGTGTAGGTGGAAGACCCCCACATGCAGCTGCTGCTCCAGCCCACCTTCGTTCCTACAGCGCCTTCCTAGCAAGTGCTTCCCTCAGATCTCCCGCGCGCCCCTCTCACTGTGGCTGGCCTGGTTCTCTGGTGGCTGATGGGAAATCCCAGGGAGTGCCGAAACGGCAGGGAAAGTCCTACCATGTTGGCTGAACCAAGAGCACTGCCCATTACCCAGGAAGCCAGAGAGGCCAGCCAGAGGGGATGCAGCCAGCAGGCCTAGCAGGCTGGGAAAGAGGAAGCATGCTCTGTGCCCTGACTTGTTTTGCTCCGAATTCATCAGAGAGGCATTTTTCTATAATTGAAGACAGTACTTTTGTCCTTCTTGGGTAATAATTGCTTTCTCATCATTTCGATTCCATTTCAGTTTATAATTTGTTCATGGCATCAAAGTCCTGGTAGAAAGCCGGAACTATTAGCCTGAAGCCACAAATAGCAGACATTTTTAATAACACTGCTCTCTCCCTACAACCCCTTCAGTTTCCCCAATTCCGTTAACAGCACAATATTTTCAAATGTATGTAAGCTATTTGCTCATTTTTAATACCACCCTCAGTGCACACGCACTCTGAATTCTCACCACTTCTCCTCCTCCTGGGGCCTTCCCCTCTCCAAAGTCCTTACCACAGTGCTGGAGCATAGGCCCTGCCACTCCTGTCTGTTAGCGTCCCCATCAACCCTGAGGTAGCCATGCCAGCATCGCAGCTCTCCCCACGTGCCAGTCCCAATCTGCTCTTCCTGTGCCCACCTTGTAGGACAGTCCCAACCTCAAGCCGCTCCCACCCCTTCCTTCCTCGGCACGATGGACTGCCCTAAGAGCTGCCCCACCCACACCTGTTTTCTCAGAGTAGCTCAAATGTAGTGGTCTCCAGACCTACCAAACAGAAGCTCCCATACTTTGGAAACTGTCCAGAGCAACTACTGTGATATCATGTGAATGTGGGCTTTGAAACCAGATGGACTGGTTTCCTTCCAGCTCTGTGACCCTAGCCAGATCGCCTCAGTCCTCAGTGCTAAGCAGTACCTGCTGCTTCGTCTTTTGTGAGGAGGTATGGAGCCCCTGGCACCGGATATACGGGCTTAGCTTAATGCTTTGTCACAAATGCTTTATGTTGTGACTTTGTCATCAGACTTCCTAAGAGCAGATGTCTCACCTGTATGTCTATCTCAGAAACTGGCATCAAGCAAATGTCTCTACCAGTGCTGCCCAACAGGTATAATGTGAGCTGCACATGTAATTCTAGATTTCCTAGGGACTGAGTCAAGAAAGCAAAACAAAACAATGTAAATTAATAATGTACTTCATTTGACCCAGTAGTTTGAAAGCATCATGTCAACTTCTAATCAGTATAGTAAGTCATGTCCATAATCAAGCATGTTTTATGCACTTCAGTTTAGGGACTGAGTAGGAAACAATACTGGAGGAAGTAGGCAGGGGCTCTTGGATCAGAGGCCCACCCACCTTGTCAGCAGATTATAGGAGTGCGTTCTGCAGCCCCAATGTGATGATATTTGTACTAGCAATCTCATACTTCTACCAATGCCCCTAAGGTGGGTGACATGACAGACACCAGCACTGGTCCCCTAACTGCAGAATTGCCAGAAGGGGTCAACGTCCTTCCAGGCAGTGTTCCTCCCCACAGTGAGCTAAGATTAGTCAACTAAATTTTCAGGACATTTGCTTTGTCCCAGGACTGTGGGACCAAGTCCTCAACATCTGTACCTTCTTTAATACTCTCCACACTTCAAGGCAGGGGCAGTTACTTTATGGACTGTTTTTTTCTTTTGACAATATCTACAAAAACTTGTTTCTTGATGCTGCTTTTTTTATAAATGAGTAAAAGCATGAACGCAATGCTGTTTTAAAAATGAATGATTTCACATTGTCTTTTACATCAGGAAGAGGGGGAGAAGCATGTAGGCTGTTGTTACCAGAGAAATTATACTTTGTTGTTTGGTTGATTTTTTTTAATGCCCTTATAAAAAGATGATTTTCAAATAGTTGCCATTGTTTTAATTAATCAGTAAAAACAGCTTTTAATTTGACTGTAAAACCTCCTGGGTATTGGGATAACTATAAAGCTTGTTTTGAACATGAGCTCTTACAGAGTTCTACAGCATTGGATTGATGTGATGCAGCAATTTAATTCTTTCTTTGTGGGGAAAACAAAGTTTCAGCTCTTTTGATAGCATTTCATTGTGCTTTTTGGTTACTTATAATCCTGTGTACTTTTTTCCCATGGTAGAGAAAAACCAGTGTTTTTTACAATAGCCATGAGATTTCCTAATATTGTCTCAGTTAGTACATGTATAAAGATAGGCTCACAACAAGCAGTTACTTTAAATAAAATCTAAATAAATTGTAAGCTTCCTAAGCAAACTGTAATTTATGTTGAACCTTTTCTTTGAGAACCAGGGGGGGATAAGCATATGGTCTAAATATTTTTGAAGGAAATTTTGCATTATGCTGCCAGAACTAGCTTGAGCATGTTGGTGGAGACTGCTAACCCCGGAGCTCTAGGTTTTCTTGCCAGTCTTGCTGCATCTGGGAGCAGGTTTATTTTCTGTTCATTACTTAAGGCCCCAGCAAGACTCTTCCTGACCATTAAATGGAGCCATACACAAAGTGGTGAGAACCCTGCTTTATTACTACTTTAGTGAGGGAAGCGTATGCTGTTATTATGAGCTGATCTTATAGTGCTTTTTACTTAGAGTAGAAAAGCCAAATTACTCATTCCATATCTAAGGCTTTTAGGTTTAATTGAACTTTTTTCATCCAGTATTTGTTGATGAGAACTAGTCGCTTTCTTTGGCTTTGCAAACCTAATATTTTAGATTGAAAGTATGAAAGAAAAACCAATGTCTTAAGACTTCTTTGATGTAGGAAATGGCTAGTTAAACCCACACCCAGTGTTGTAGCTCTTTGTGTTGCATGTGAAATGCAGGATTAGAGGGATCATATGTGAAGTAGGGAGTAATAAAGCTGCCTTTGTGCCGGTCCCCTGACTGCAGCTGACTTAGCCAAAGTAGAACGTTTCCTAAAGTCAGTTGTACAGACTTTTTTTTAATTGCAGAAATGAAAGCTGGAATTTCAAAGATAGACTGGTTTTATGATCAGTAAGTCATCTCAGTTAACAAAAAAATAGCCCACTCAGCTTGTCTACTGACTGGTTACATTTTTAAAACAATTTCATAGTTTATAGTTGGGTAGCACTGCTCCTTTCTGCTCTGCAGTCTCAGGCTGAGGATCTGGCCTCAGTAAGAGTTGTTTTATCTCCTTCTCCTGGTGCCTCTGTCCTGTAGCAGAGAGAGCAGTCTCAGTGTAAAAGGTGGGCAGTACTGTGCTGACAAATGCTATTTGAGGTGCAGGACGTTGTTCCAGCCCTCACCCCACAGTTACGGGCTTTGAGGGGCTGTAATACGTTTGCAGTGCATAAAGAATATATTTGTTATGGGGAGTTGGTATGTATACCTATCAAGTCACAGTTAAAAATATGAAATAACAAGTATCTTGAGAGTTTATATTACATTAGGTATTGTAAATTAGTTGACTAGTTTATAAATCTGTAGGTGAGTGTGCATAGTTTATGTGCAAACACTACACATGCCACCTTCTAGGAGGGCTGCAGAATCTGCACATTTCAGTATCTATAGGGAACTCGAAACCAATCCCCTGAGGATACGAAAAAGCAGCCATATTATCTAATTTCATATTTATAGCCTCTTAGAAGTTTTCCCTTTCATAAACTTTCCCTGCATTTAACTTTACCAGAATGTATTTATTATGTGAGGCAGGAAGTAGCTTGTTGAAATGAAGCTCCCCGCATCCATGAATTGAATTTTGTGAAGTGAGGAGTTTGAGAGGCTTTGACAGAAGGAGAATTGTGCCAGTGGCATTAGGAATCATGTTAAAATATCACCAGCAGGGGAGGTTAGAAAATGATGCTTCCCACATCCATCCATGGCTTATGGGCCCCATGCTGCACTATGGCTGGCTGATGGTGGTCCCCACTGGTACCCTGGGTTGAGCATCACTGGCCTCATTAACAGGAAATGTTGAAGCCACGTGTGTGATGGCACCTGTGACCCATTCTTCTGTGCCTTGACCCACTCTTTTGTCTTCTTTGCTTTTTCCTGATACTTGGTCAGGACAGACCAGTGAAGAATTGCTTCTCATTCTTAGGTCTTTACTTGCCCTGATTCTGAACTCAATTCCCCTCCTATCCAGGGCCCACACTGCTGAGAGGTAACAGTCCTGGCAGAACTGTGTGGGATACTGCAGAGGAAGACGTCCTGACAGGCTGCAGGGACAGAGTAAGAAACAGAAGGGGAAAGGCCTAGGCAGGAACAATAGGGAAACCAAAGTAGCAAGGCCAGAAACCAGAGCTAAGTGGAAGAGGAAGGGGTGGACACAGATGCAAAGGAGAGTGTAGGGCCAGGCCGAGCTGGAGCACTGGCGCTTCTTACTGACCAGCGCCTCTGGCACAGGATCGGTACAGCCAGGGTGATGTCTTACTCCATTCAGTTCTAGCCTTGGCCTCCACTTCTCCTTTTGCAAAGAAAAGAGCTGTTGGCTGGCCTTTTGTGGCTAGTCCCAGGTTGGTGCCGTGGCTCACACGACACTGCAGTTGCCCTTGCCAAGTCTTATGTCTGGCCAGAGCTCCGGCACTCGGGCTGGCCGTGTTAGCGAGCCTGATGTGCTCCTGAGGCCTCTCCCGCTCCTCCGGCAGGGCCACGGCACACTCATATTGATAGTCGTGCAGACACTGTAAAGTCGGCCGAGCAGCTTGCCAATAACACATCAGAAGTGTGGGACTCCGAAGGGCTTTGTGCTCAGAAAAGCATCCGCACCATCTCTCTTTGTACCGCTGTTCTCACTCGGAGAAATAGGCCAATGCGAAGATAGTGTTAGGCAAGTGTCAGTCTCCAGCCTTCTTTAACTTCTGGATGAAAAATTATCTGAAAAAAAATTATACTATAAAAATTTAACTCATCTCATAGTGGACTCAGAAAGGAAGACTTTCTAATATTCTTACAATTTAAATGACACTCCAGTAAGCCACATTTAACGTTTCCTGTCCTAGAAATCTTGATGTGAACTACAATGTTTGATTTTATTTTTTTTCTCAGAGTAGCTAAAACTCATAATACGGAAATAGGAATGTTTTAAGTTTATCCAAATAAAGAGAATGAGACACATAGAGCAACTTTCCATTCTAGTAAAGTTAATTGAGGGTCAGGGATGTAGCTCAGTGGCGCTGGCCCTGCCAGGCAAAGGTGAGGTCCTGAGTCCGATCCCCATTGGGGTGGGAAGATCTGTAATGCTCTAGATGAAGACCTAAAGTTGCTGGAAGTGATATACTTAAGCTTGAGCTTCTGAGAAGTAAAAATAACAGTGAAAGTTGACAAAAAGAAGCTAGATGAAAGAAACATTTTTTCAAGTCCCACCTAAATTCTAAAAATGATTTGTCACACAGGCACTGAATATAAGGGACAGTACATTGAGTAGAAAAATTCTTAAGATCACATTATATTTTAAAATATATGATACTTTGACCATTACTTAAATTGTTCCCCTCCCTCTGCAGAATAAGTCTAATTTGCTTTGTAAAAATCAGTTGTCTAGGGGCTGGGGAGTTAGCTCAGTGGTTCCGGCACCTGTCTTGCAAGCGCAAGGACCCGGGTTCGATTCCCCGGTAACCACATAACAATACTGGGTGTGGAGACCCACACCCAGCAGCAACCAGTACCACATGCCACAGTGCCGGGCGTGGTGGCTCACGCCTGCAATCCCAGCACTCGGGAGGCAGAGGCAGGAGGATTGTGATGTGAGTTTGAGGCTGAGCTGAGGGCCAGCCTGAACCACAAAGCGAGACCCTGTCTCAAAAAAAAAAAAAAAAAAAATCAGTTGTCTAGCTTGATAAGTGCTGAGTCTCTACAACATGAAAATGTGTCCTAAGGCTTTGTAATGCATACTCAGAGAGTTCACAAGTGTGAAAAATAGAATCTGATGATTCTGTTTTTGAAATTTCACTCTTTAGGAGTTCTTTGGAATTTGTCCTCGTGTGACGCTGTAAAGATGACAATCATCCGAGATGCGCTCTCAACCTTAACAAACACTGTGATCGTCCCGCACTCGGGGTGGAATAACTCTTCTTTTGATGATGATCATAAAATGAAATTTCAGACTTCACTAGTTCTGCGTAACACGACAGGCTGCTTGAGGTAAGTTCGGTATTTCTTTCTGTGATGTTATATATAATTAATTCTTTGATTAAATGATGTGTCAAAGGTAAATTGATTATGGGAAAGGTTTGTTTTTATAACCCCTGAGTTTCAAGTTTGGTTTCACAATTCAGGCCAATAAAAATATGAGCATAAACTTGCGGCCTTCAAGACTTACAAATGGGTCTTGTAGGAGTTATCTGGGAAGGCCACTCATTCTGAGATTATCACCAAAATTTTCATGTTTTCCACTTTAACAGCAGTTTTCAGTAATGGCAGTCTGATTGCTGATATGCTTTTGGTTTTGCTTAGATTCAAAATGTAGTTATTTTAGCTTTTAAGATTGTGTAAAGAGTTGTGTAATTTTAACAATCATTGACTCCGAGTTTTATAAACAGGTGAAAGTAAACCCAAATACTATTGCTTTGCTCCTTACTCATAACAGCTGTCAACCTCTCAGCTGTGCACAGTGAGGCTCATTATTTGCCGTGAATATGCTTTAGCTTGCTTTTGACCCACTTCCCAGTGTCACAGCACCTGGGGATTCAGGGAAGAGTGCTGTGGTGGCAGAGAGTGGGTTGGCTCTGGCCTCGAACAACCTGGCTTCTGGCCCCACTCTGAGCCTGTCTCCTCTCTAAAGACAGCAGTACCACCTCAGGTTGTGTGGAGCCTGTCGTCCACCTGTGCAGTGTTGAGTGTGGTTTAACACCCAGAACAAGGTGTCTGGGTGTGGAGGGAGGATCCTGGACAACAGGACAGCTCCTTCTAACCCAGATGCACGTGTCCCATACAGGCCACATGGCCCACCAGTTACCTGGGGAAGCAGCAGCTCTTCTCCCACAGCAGGATCCAGGGAGGTACAGTCCCTGCCCCCAGTCCGTGGGCCTCCAGGAGAGCCCAAGGCAGGGGCCACCTCTGGCTCCCAAGAGGCTCTGGGCCATAGCACGTGGTAAGTGCGCCCTACATGGAGCCAGTGAAGAGCAAGGCAGACAAGCCCCTGCCCTGACAGACCCACAGTGTAATGGGAAAGGAAAGCATAGTAGGCATCAGAAAGCAGGAGGATGATGTCCAGGTGGTGGGATGGTTACTTTGGGGTCCCTGAGGCAAAGTCTAAGCTGACACCTGAGGTACCAAGGAGCCACTTGCAGGCCAGTGTCAGGACCCGTGCTGCAGGCCAGGAGACAGCAGGGAGCTTGGCTGTGGCATCATGAGCAGAGAACAGGTGACGTGGAGGACAGGCTGGTACATGTGGAGACAGGAAACTCAGCAGGCTGTGATGCTGGGAGCCTCCTGGATAGGTGCCAGAGAGGGGCAGATTTGAATTATTTGGTTGAGAAAGAACAGACAAGACTTGCGTAGATTGATTATAAAGGATGGGAGTACCACAGAACGGGTGGTAACACCCACACCTCTGGCTGGATTAACCAGAAGCGAGAAAGTGCCGCTGAGGTAAAGAGAGAGGAGGAGAGGAGAGGAAAAGTTGAAGGCAAGTGAGCAGTTGAGGTCTTGTAGTGTGACTGTGACCATCCTAAGAAGTCAATTTAGCTATCCTTCCAGTAATGTCAAGAAAGCAACTGGATACGTGTATTTGGTGTTGTGGCTCAGCCCAGGCTGAAGGTCAACACTGGGTGGTGAGGAGTTGCTGGTTGTGTTAAAGCCGTGGAGCAGAAGGTGAAGGTGGAGGGGACCAGGATAGCGCGCAGGCGCTTGTGCAGGAAGCCGTGGTGGAAGAGCTGAGACGGAAGGCAGTGAGCCAGAGCTCGTGTGAGCAGCGCCAGGTCCGCGGCCGGCAGAGGAGGAGCTTGGCTGTGGCCAAGTAGAGAGGAGATACAAGATAAGGCAGAGGAGGCACCATGCTAATGCTGTCTCTCGGGCCTCAGGAAAGCAGAAGTTAGAACTCACTCCAGATACCTATTTTCCACTTTCATGAAAATGAATAAATAACTTCAGAGCTCCCCGGGGACGACCCTTGTGAATGGGACATGAAACAAATCCTTATAACTTGGTATCAGCTTTTAAAGACAGATTAACATCAAAAATTATAATATGGATGAGATCCCAAATAATTGTCAAGGATTTTTATAACTGAAAAAAGTTTTAACAAAAAAAGTACATATTCAATTTGACATTTTTGTGTAAGAAGTGGTAGTTTCACTGAAGAAGCATTTAAAGGACTATCAAAGGGGAAAATACCACCATCCACCATACATGACACAATGGGAACTTCCATGTGGACACTTTTCTGATGGCTGCACATAGAGCAACTCATCTCTTCCTTACAGCAACCGTAGAAGCATTACTTTCTGCTCTTTGTGTCTGGGCAAGACAGGCCTCTAAATACGACCCTGGGGGGGTGAGAGGTGATGTGTCCTGAGAGCAGTGCAGTTCATGTCCAGCGCCCGTGTGCTCTTGTGTTCTGGGGTGCTGGAAGCAGGCCATCACCGTGAGCTCTGAAGATGCTCACGTGCAAGCTCCAGCGCACCTGCTCTCTCCAAACCCAAATGGCTGTGGTCTGTTGTCCCTTCAGAAGGAAAATTAAGGTAGCTGACGAGAAGGTCAGAGCACTACTCAGGTAAGCTTTGTGGCTAATGAGCAAGTTGTTGGTCTCGGCAGCCCCCACGTGTCTCCATCTCCTTAGGAACCTCAGTTCTGCAGGAGAAGAAGCCCGGAAGCAAATGCGATCCTGTGAGGGGCTGGTGGACTCGCTGCTGTATGTGATCCACACGTGCGTGAATACATCTGATTATGACAGCAAGGTGAGTGCCTGCCTGGCTGTGAAAGGTTTGGTGGCCGGTGACAGCGGCTGCCCGATGCTGTTGTGTGCATGCCATGGGTCCTTTCTGAAATTTTAAAGCTGCCCCTGCTCCTGATACTCCACATCAAAACAAGTCTGAAAATTACATGTTGAAGAGAAAATAACTTAAAATATAGTCTCTAAAAACAGTAACTTAGTGCTATAAATGACCTGGCATGGATCCTGGCTTCATTTCTGGGTCTCCTAGGTTCATTTTCTGTGTATTGGCCTTTGTTGCTGTTTCTTCCAATTCTGTGTGCCGTGCTTCTAGAAGTAGATCCACCTGTTCTAAGAATCTATCAAGTTGAAACACACTGGAACCCCAGGCCTCTCTGCCCTTCTTGCTCAGGGCAGTCCACGGTCTCCACCATGGCACCTTTTGCTGCGCTTGCTGCTGTCCTGCTGGTCAGTTTCTACCCTGAGCCCCTTTCCTCCCAGTCCTGTCTTCTCCCTCCATCCTGAGCATTCTGCTCATTGTTTATCAGCTGTGGTAAGGACCTGCTTCAGGGGCTGAGGCACAGAGAACAACAAGGAGGAGGGGCTAAGTGTCAGTTCCCAGGATGTCCTGTCAGGATGGGTGGGGCTAGGAAAGGCCCTCCTCGGTTTTGTTACGCAGATGAGTCTGTGAGAGAAAAGAACAATGAGTGGTACAGTGCCGGGCATGGTGGCTCTCGCCTGTAATCCCAGCACTCGGGAGGCAGAGGCAGGAGGATTTCTGTGAGCTCAAGGCTGAGCTCAGGGCCAGCCTAAACTACAAAAGCAAGACCCTGTCCCCTCCCCCCCCCAAAAAAATAAAAAGACAATACACAGGCAGGGAGTAGGTGGACCTGTTGTCAAGTTGAGGGTTTGCAGCAGCAGAGTTAGGCTCTTGTATCCTGGATACGGTTGGCACCGCCACAACCCTGCACAGAAACACATCACACAGCCCAGCCAGTGTAAATCCGGTCCTCCATCGTATTCAGGATGCTCTAACGGTTATTTGGGTATGTACTGAAACTCCTGGGTCAGAGTTCTTTAAATTATTTCAGGTTCTCCTAAGTATAAAAGTTCTTTCATACTTCCAATTTATTCTGGGTCAGTAGTGTTTGCGGCAAAGCACTTTGTGTGCTATTTTCAATTATATGCCGTGTTGGGTTTCAGACGGTGGAGAACTGCGTGTGCACCCTGAGGAACCTGTCCTATCGGCTGGAACTGGAGGTCCCGCAGGCCCGGTTGCTCGGACTGAACGAACTGGATGACTTACTAGGAAAAGAGTCTCCCAGCAAAGACTCTGAGCCAAGCTGCTGGGGGAAAAAGAAGAAAAAGAAAAAGAGAACTCCACAAGAGGATCAAGTTAGCATTTTCTTTAATATGAAACTGTAGAGGTTTTATTTTTCTAGGAATGAAAGAGCACATATTTGGCAAGAAAAAATGTCTTCATAGCCATAGCTCAGTTCAGCAAAAATGAGTGGTTTCATGTGTTGGGGATCATGTTCATTTTGCTTCCATTGAATGTGCGCTGCTTGTCTTTCAGTGGGATGGAGTTGGTCCTATCCCAGGACTGTCAAAGTCCCCCAAAGGGGTTGAGATGTTGTGGCATCCATCGGTGGTGAAACCGTATCTGACTCTCCTAGCAGAAAGCTCTAACCCAGCCACCTTGGAAGGCTCCGCTGGATCGCTCCAGAACCTCTCTGCCGGCAACTGGAAGGTGGGATGTCTTCTCTTTGTCCACACATCTGCCCTTGTAGTCACATCAGAGGTGTGGGATGAAAGAGATGTGCGTGCTTAGAAGTCATCTGTGAAGGGGGGACAGGCAGCTGCTGAGGGGACCCCAAGTGAGGAAGACTTAGTCCCCCCCCCCAGGAAAATCTGACAGACTCTCGGGACACAAGACAGAGGGGGGAAGAGGGGAGAAAGAGATTGGAAGGCACCCAGATAGTGTCTTTAAGTATCAAAGTAAGCCAGCAGAGTCTGGCGTGGGGGTATAAAGGGGGAAATGCAGGTAGAGGGCACAGCAGACAAGGGACTGTGAGAAGCAGGTTGGGCCCAAAGGCCAGCCTCGAGCTGGGACCTGTTAGCAGACAAGGGAGCACTGCCGTGGCCATGCCCAAGGTGGGAATGCAGGAACTGCAGAGGAGGGGCTGGATGCCCCGAAGAGCCAGTGCAGCATCATGCTGAGAGATGGTGAGGGCTGAGCCAGAGCCGAGGTAAGGCAGTGAGTGCCGCAGGGCAAGGTGAGGGACCTCTCTTCCCCGTCAGACACCTGCAGAGTACACAGAGGCCTCAAGGGCCCGTGTTCCCTTCTCTGGGTGTGACTAGGAAAAGTGAAGGTGTTTCCTAACGCAACCAGAATAAGCAAGTTCCCGGAACTGTTTAAATGTCAACTAGCAACTTCCTAGACAGTCCTTGTCTGAAATTACTTCAACCTTTAGAAACTTCCTGGCAAGTGTATTTTAGTAGTTATTGTCATCCATGTGTTTTGGCTTCCTCCACCACCATCCAAAATGAGCCTCTTGGCACTGCATTTTCCATGACAGTGAAAAGCACTCTTAGGCCTATGGTTGGCTTTATGCAGGTGGCTATTTTAAATATATACAAATATTTATGGCCTAGTGCTAACTAAGCCAATGTGGTTATTTTGTTGTTGTTCCTAATTAAAGTGCTAATTTAGTTAAGTGCTAGCTTTGAATTTTGGCCCCTAACTTACAAACCAGAGCCTAGGATCTCTCTCTCTTCTTTCCTCATCTGTAAAATTGAGTCAATCCCAATAACCTACCTAATGAGGTGATTGTAAAGATTAGGTAAGGTGACAAATCTAGAGGACCAGCACAGAGGTATTAGTCCATATTCATGCTATAGACCAGTAGCCACCTCCAGCTTCTTTGATCAAAGGATCATATGATGATAATTAAAATATTTATAATTTCAGCCTCTTAGAATTTCGTGTCAGGGATCACTCAGTGAATGAAAGATTATAAGTTCATTTAAAATATAAATATTACACTTAAGTAATTTCAAGATAGGGAGTAGTGAGTCAAAATATTGAACCTTCACACACACATAAAGATAATCATGACCATTGACACAATCAGGTTAGAAGCTCTTTGGGGAATAGTGCTCTGGAAAGAAGTGCTCAGGGCAGGACTGGCTAAGCTGCTCAGTGTCCAAAGGAGACAGAACAAGTTTGTTCTGCAGAGTTTAGACAGAAGTTGATATAGCTGCCCAAGTGATTTACCCTATAGCAAGTCGTGTACCCTTTTCCCTCCCATAGATTTCATTTGATTTGGAAGAGTATCATTTCACATGAAAAAATGTTAATTAGGTCTCTGAAGGCATCTTTTACTTTTATTTGTATTATTAAAAATAATCTACTTTGTTAGTATTCAAGAGAATTGGTCAGTCAGATGCATATTTTAATATTCAAAAATAACAGAGAGGCCTGGTAGATCTTCGTCCTTCTGTGTGGCCACAGCAGGAAAATAGTAGATGCTTCATGACCACCATCTTTCAGTTATCCTGATTGTAAAGGAAGTTTTGCATTGGTAAATACATCAGTTACAGCTCAAACCAAGATTAAGGCCCCATTTTCTCATGTTGGGGTTGTTTTGTTGTCGCATCACTAATGACTTAGTGTTATTTCCAATTTGTATGGTGCACAAATCAACTCACTGTTCAGTCACAAAAGAATTTCTTGACTGGATTTTAAGAAAAATAAATCAGCAGCAACAGGAGCTAACTACTCTTGGATGAGAGTGTATTTTGCACACAGATACACTTCCTCTCGCTAGCGTGGATGAATTACAGTGCTTGGTGTTTCTGGAGAATTTCTTTTCTTCTGAGACAAGAGATTTTTTTTTCTAAGCAGTTTCTCTGACAATTTCCTGAACTCTAAATATTGTTGCAGCGAATGCAGAAAAACAAATGCCTAGAGACAGACTTTCCTTTAACATGTGCTGATGGGTTATGTCTGTCATCCTATTCATAGCCTCTGGACCTGGCATGAGGCCAACAGCAAAGAAAACATGTGATCCTTCCTTAATCATGTTTATGTATCTGAGATAGAAAGTAATCACTGCCTTCTCTGTTCCACACAAAAATATCTGACAGATGGTGGTTTGAGATTTTCAGGCTCTGGGATTTCTTTTCAAATCAGTCATCCAACCTCTATCTCCCAGCCTGGTTTTCTGTCTTCTGGCACCACAAATTTAATCTCCAATTGGAAAGAAAACATTTAATCTATTAGCTCATCTTTGGAAACATCCTTTTTAGATGGCAGTCACATCATGAGAGCGGAACCCTGTGTGACATTACTTATTGCCTTGTTTTGCTCACTAGTTTGCAGCATACATCCGGGCAGCTGTCCGCAAAGAAAAAGGGCTCCCCATCCTTGTTGAACTTCTGAGGATGGATAACGATAGAGTTGTCTCTTCTGTGGCAACTGCCTTGAGGAATATGGCTCTAGACGTTCGCAACAAGGAGCTCATAGGTATGTTCTGGCAACGAGGTAAGCTGTGAAGGAGAACAAGCACTACGGTATTTACAAAAACGTTTCTTTTGATGTACCCGCATATAGATTTAGGAGTACTTAGAGCTGAGCTCTAGTCCCCAATTCCTTGGCCTACTTAGATGTCCTGCTTTAGGACTATTCTTTTTCAGTGGGAGACAGGCTCATCAATTCAACTTTGATCATGGAAAGTAAATTTCCAGAAAAGTCAGCAATTACATTTGGCATTACAGTACCACTTGATAATTTGGGTATCTTTCTTCCCCAAGAGAAATCTATTTCCTGAGCAACTAAAAAAACTTTCCTAGTTCTTTCCAACCTGCTAATTCACCAGCACGATCATGTTCTAAATTTCAGAAGAAGGCATGTGAATGTTTTATAGTCTTTCCCTCTCCAGTGTGTGTAAATGCTAAACCCAGGACCCAGCCAGGTCTACAGGCCATTTCCACTACAAGGCACAGTCAGGACTAGAGTGAGGTAAACAAGAACCGTAGGACACAAAATTGTAAGGCTTTCACTCCGAGTTTGCACAAGAGCAGGGTTAACACATGCTTAGACTGACAGTGAGTGTCACTATAGGAAATTTTGCATTTTCTGCAACTTTCTTGTATCCCAAACAGGTGTGAAGTAAAAAAATGATCCTGAATCTTCCATAGACCTGAGTTTTTTGAAGCTGGACCGGTTGCTCACTGGCCATATAACCCAAGTCCTGTAAAATCCCTACTGCCCGAGCTCAATACTTGGATCCCGACTGGGTGTGCAGGGAATCCTTCCTCAGCCCACCTGTGAAAGGGGCTGACAGACCTCACTGTCACAGGGTCTCAGGAAATGAGAGATGAGTAATGGCAACACTGTATACCTTACAGGTGGCCAAGCTCCATATTAGCCTCATAGCCAGAGACACGAGAGAAAGGGGAAATGAGATGGATTTTATGTGGATTCATGTGGCTCTAGATTTAACTCATATTTAAAGGCCACATGTGAGAAAGAGGACAAAACAAGAAGGAAAGTAATATTTGCCTTAAGGAATTGCTGTGGTGACTTGTGAGGAAAGTCCTTCAGCAGTACCTGGCAGGACTCTACTTCAGATCAGTGCCTAGATTAACGTGCTCCTAACACATTGTTCCTCTGAGTGAAATCATCCCTCTCCTCTGTGCCCTGCTCATAGTCCAGCTTGTATCTGATTCCTGGAGATAAATCCTAAAGACTGTTCAAGTTGCTTTTATTACATCTATTTTCCTTCATTTTGGCACCAAGGATCAAACTCAGGACCCAGAGCTTGCAAGGCAGGCACCAGAACCATTACGCTAAATCCCTGGCTTTATTTAAATTTCTTGTAAGAAGCATGTATAATTTGAGAGTTCATAATGTTAAAAAACACCATTGACAGCTAATAGCCTCTCATTGTCCACGCCCGGGAAGAAAACCTAGGAGAAGTGGGAGGCATAAAACCAGCACTGGGGCGTACAGAGAGCAGTGGGAAGAAGGAAGGGATTCTGAGTCCTGGCCTTCTCCTAGTGCACCCTATGCTCTCCGGGAATAACCTAACCTGTTTATCACTTTCACTAGCATTTCACCTCTCCGGGAGCGAGCATTTTTTTTTAACTCAGCTGGCACATTCTCACACTGTTCCGTGAATCACCCTCTCTCATTTTCCTGCACAGATTCTTTCCCTCCTCTGAGCCCCACCTGAACTCAGTATTTTGCAGCCCCTTCTCCAACTGCTTTACTTTCAGTACCACTAACATTAGCTTGTTTTGCAGAGCGCTCTCTCCCCTCTTTCCTCTGCCCCGCCCCACACATACGTTATTTAAAAATATGCTTTAGCACTGTGCAAAAGTTATTGCAGGCTTCCTGGGTTGGATCACCCCCTTCTGGAGCTGCAGGTTGTAAGGGGAGCACGGGGCTCGCGCACCCACAGGCAGAGTGAGCTCCAAGCCTCAGAAGTGCAATTTAAGGTTATGCCTTAGGAAAATGACAAATTACATGTTACGCACCTTTTGGTCATTTGTGACTATTTAAAATCACCAGAGCTGACTTATCATTCCTGCTCAGATACCACATTCATCTTCTGGCTTCGCAGTGTCAGCACCATTTTCCACTCTTCACAGCAGCGTTTGCTTAAGCCAGAGACTTTCCTTCAACACGCTAGGAAATTAGGCAGTGTGTAGGTAGAATCTGTCATCTACTGCTCACTGCTGTTTATAAATAGGTCTTTGATGAAAACGCCATTTAGCATCAATTATTAGCATGGAGACAAAAACCGAAGAAAACATTTACTTGACCTTTAGTTAATTTTTTATGTTTGGAATGTATTTATTCCAGTTTGTCAGTTGGTAATTGAAACCAAAAAAGCTAGAGATAGAAATAAATAGGTCACAGATAGATACATATCGCATCTTTTCTCTGGTATGAGAAAATGAAGATGTAAATGAGTCCTAGCATTGTATGTTATATATTGTGAAATAGAAAATGCTCAATGTAAAATAAGGTGAAAGGGGACAATGTTGAGATTGTAACAAAAAAGTAAGGAAACAAATTTTATATATATGGGGGGGTGGTA